>PVJO010002849.1:0-134353 GCA_004026905.1 Hystrix cristata | reverse complement strand
AAATATCAAGTAGTTCAAATTGGATGATGATTTTATTCAGTTTTTCTTTAGTTCTCAGAAATGTTGCTAATTTTAGTGCACAGGTCTTTCACGTGTCTGGTTACATTTATCCCTAAATCTTTTATATTTTTGATGTTATTGTAAGTGGCTTTTGAAGTTCAATTTTTGATTGTTTATTGCTTGTATAAAGAAGTATAATTGAGTTTTTATATATTATTTTTATCTGCAATCTTGTTAAACTCTCACTTTTTTAGTAGCTTCTTTTGGTAGATTCTGTAAGATTTTCTAAATAATTATGTGTGTTTACACAGTCTGTAAGTTAGAGTAGTTTTACTTCTTCCTTTTCAATGTGGAAAAATGTTATTTATTTTTCTCACCTTATTGTACTCACTACAGCCTGAAGTATTAGGCTGAATAGAAATTATAAAACCAGACATCTTTCTTCCTAATCTTAGGGGAAAGCATTCATTTTTTTCTTTTACCACTTACTTACTTAAAGTGGATTTTTCGTATTTGTTCTTTGTCTGGTTGAGGAAATTCCTTTCCATTTCTAGTTTGCAGAGAACTTTCATCAGAAATGGATATTAGATTTTGCTAAATGTTTTTCTAAAATTAATTTTGAAAATATTTATTAGCAGATGTTTACAGTACATGGTTACATTTATTGTGAGAAATTGATACATGTGTATAACACATCTTAATTCTTTTTGAGGAATCTTTTGAGGAAATCATATGTTTGGGTTTGTTGTAGTTTGTTAATATGGTGAAATAGATTGACTGATATTTAAATTTTAAACAAACATTATATTCCAGCAATAAATCCCATGAGCTCATGAAATCCCTTTTATATATTGTTGGATTTAATTCAGTAAAATTTTGTTTGGTCTTTGCACCTATATTAATGAAAGATACTTGTTTGTAGTTTTCTTTTACTACAAATATTTTTGTCTGGTTTCACTGTTAGGGTAATTTTGGTCTCAGAATATGTTGAGTATTCCTTCTTCTTCAATTTTCCAGAACAATTTTTGTAGAATTAGTATTATTTCTTTTTTTAATGTTTGATAAAATTCACTAGTGAAGTAGTCTAGAACTGCACTCTTCTTTAATGGAATGTTTTAAACTATAATCTAATTGTTTTAAAATGTATTCCCGGAAGAATTAAAATCATCATACCACAGTGATATATGCACAACCATGTTTATAGCAACGCAATTTGTAATAGCTAAGTCTTGGAAACAACCCAAATGCCCAACAACTAATGAATGGCTAAAGAAGATGTGGTTTTTCTACACAATGGAGTACTACACCACCATAAAAAAGGATAAACTAGAGAGGTTTGTAAGTAAATGGATGCACCTTAAGAACACACTCTTAAGTGAAATAAATCAGACACTCATCAGTATACATCGAATTGTTTCTCTGATATGAGAAACTATAAGTGTAAATAAGGACAAAGAAGTATAATAGATATTACGTTAAAAAAAGATAGTATTCAAAAGAGAGGAGAATTAGATAGGGAGAAGGGGAAAAAGAAGGAAGGGAAAAAGAAAAGAAAGGAGAAAAGGAAAAAATGTAAATAAACCTGCTGCAAATAGGGCAGGGTGGGGAACGGAAGGGAGGAGTGGGGAAGTGGGGAGAAAACCAACATATATCATGTACAGGTACAAAATAACCATGGTGAATATGATCATTATGTATACAATGTACCAATACATGTTCTTGGTAAAAAATAAAAAAAATAATAAAATGTATAAGTCCATTCATATTGTTTATTTCTATTAGGCTAAGCTTTTATAGTTTTTCCATTTCATCTATATTATCAAATTTATTGACCCATATGCCCATCAACAAATGAATGGATAAAGAAAATGTGGTATTCGTACACTATGGAGTACTACTCTACCATAAAGAAAGGTAAACTTGAGTCATTTGTAGGAAAATGGATGCACCATGAGACTATAATAGGAAGTGAAATAAATCAGACATACAAGACTTAAATATTGCATGGTTCTCTTATATAAGAAACCCAAATTATAAATAAAGAGCAAAATGACAGATAAATAATAGAAAGTAGGAAGACAGATCTTTCTCCAGTGGGAAGGGGATCAACAAATGGAGGGAGTGGGAAGAAAAGCAGACAAGGGAGATGAAAAAAGATGTGTTAGGTACATGGACTAACTCAACATAAGAATTGTAGACATTATGTACTGCAAACATGTACTAATAAAAAATAGAAATATGAAAGCCTCATCAGGAAAAAAGGGAAGAGCATATTAGATATAGGTTTCCCCCATTATAATTACTACATATAAACTCCTAGGCTGCTAATATTCTCTTGCTCTCTCTATGATGGATCATACCTCATGTACATCAAGCATGTGGACCACTGGTGGCTGTGCAGTAAGCGCCCTTGACCCCAAGCAGTAAGTTGTGCGATGTTGAGGGTGAGATATAAGCAGTATGGAGAGGCAACTGCTGCAGGCTGCTGCTCTCTGAAACTTTGTCATGAAGTTGTGTACCCAGCTGTTCTCTTTCATGAGATCCTCCTGATCTCACTCCAGTTGGAACTCCCTTCCCTCAACTCCCAGGGTATTTTGCAGGACAACTTTTGAGATAGAATTCACATACGATACAATTTGACAATTTAAATTATGCCATCAATGATTTTTATTGTATTTAGGCAGTTGAACATCACTTGATCAAATTTTAAACATGTTCATTATTTAAAAAATCCCGTACTCATTAGCCATCACCCTACATTTCCCTAGCCCTAGAAAACCAACTAATATACTTTCTGTCTGTCTAGTGTTGCCTATTTGTGCCTTTCACATCAGTAGAATCAGTCAGTATGCTCTTGCAGAATTTCGCCCATACCGCTGTTATTAGCCCTGCATTCTGCATTGTATATTGGGCTTGGTGGTCATCTGATTTCTTCTACAGACTGAGAAAACTAAGAGATTCCTTTAATTACATTAGTACCTAGCAATGTGTGCCTGGTATATCAGTTAATATTATACAGAAGGAAAAGAGAATTCCTTTCCCCTTTTATAAACAAACACAGGGGCCAGGCTACAATGTAACATTTGGAAATACGAAAACAAATGATTCTGTCTGCAATGAATCTTGTAGTAGCAATTAGATTTTGTAAAAACTTTGCCTAGGAAATGTCCTCAGCAAAAGCAAGAAGAGAATAAAGTTTACCTGGTAAGTCAACTCTCTCTTTACTGTCACAGTCTTCCTGTTGTCATCTTCTGACTCTTGGACCCAGCAATTTGGTACATCTGCCTTAGAAGTCGACCCAACCCATCCTGTATGCTGCCATTCTTCTTACTCCCACCCCTGCCCCTGCTACTCACACTAAAACCCTCTGTAAGTTTCAGTCTACTCTAAACATTTATGTTCCTATGTAGCCACGCAGAGAATACATGAGAGAAACAAAATTTGTGACTTATACTCTTTATTTATAACATCAGAATAAAAGAAACTTCCGAGGGAAGATGGATTAGCTGGAGGTTTGTTTCCACTGGGCAGTGATTTTCAAGAGCTATTTTGACCGGCGACATTTTCCAGATTAATTTAAATGAATTTATTATATCATATTATTTAGGACATAGGTATGCAGTATTTTTAGGGATTATAATTGGGTTAGAAAGGAGTCTTCCTTTCACCTTTTTTTCCATCCTAAGTGTAAGTCCGAAGGGAAATATATGTGGCAAAAGAGAAGACAATTAAGTACAGTTCATGGCTCTCAGTGTTAAAGCCAAGTATTTACAAGTGAAAGGAATGAGGCCCGTGGCATTGATAATGGGATTTAAATGGATTTAGGAACTAAGGCTGAAACAGGAGCCTAATTAGAGAAGATTCCGGGGTCACCGTGTCAGTCCTCACCTGTCCACCAGGCAGACAGCCTGTCCGCAGCTCTTACTTCAAAGACATGGCCTGTTCTTCTCATCAGTGTCTCTTGCATCCCGCTTCTTAAGGGAGAAGACGTCTCGGCTGCCCCGCATAGCTTGATGTGTCCGCAGCAGGGTACTGAGTGTGGCTTGAGAGTCAGCTTAGATCTGGTCTCAAAAAACGGCTACCGAAAACTTAGAGCAAAACACTTAACCATTTTCTTAAAGAAAGGTGGGAAACCAAATCATACTGGATAGACCATTTTGCTAAGGTAATCTTAGTTTTAATTGTCTTTTTAAATATAGGAAGAAAGGATATGGATAAGGAATAAAATGATTCTCTGTTCACACGGATGTAACAGCTACCTGTAGAAGAGGTCTTTCTACCTGTGCTGAGAGCTAAGCTAGTGAACATTTACTAAGGCGAATGGCTCTTCCTTGTGTACTTTCTAGTTCCCTTTGGCATTTTATGCATTACTACTTTCTGTATTGAACCCACCTTGATTTCCCATGGAGTTTGTTAGTCATGGCAGCTCAGCTCCTACCCAGCTGGTGGCACCTAAAGCTGAAGGACGAAAGATGAGGCTGGGCGGGGATCTAGGGCAGCTGGTCTTCCAGACAGGGTCAGACGCACCACGTAGGCGGTAGTTAGTGTTTCTGTAGGATGGTGAGTTGGGACCTCAGAAAATGTGGAGAGAGCTGTAGCTTGCTCTGTTCTCCTGTCGCTCCCCTTAGCTCCCGACCATCATGTGTGTGTGTCGGGGTGAGGGCTGTGGCTGGATGCACAGAATCCAGAGGTGGTGGCAAAGAGCATGGAGCAAAAGTGGCACACGGAGCACACAGTTCAATGCTGTGGGAAACTTCCGCATCCCAGAAGTAGAATTTTGTGTTTTTCCCTTATAAGTCCAACCCAGTGATATTTCCCATCATCTGGGTCATTTGACTTTAGGATTCGCTGCTATTGCCTTGAACTTTAAGGAAAAAGAAATGATTAGGAAAGCAGTTTCCTCCTTTCAATTCCTAATTAGTTTTCAGGCAAATTGGTTTTTCTGCTAATGATCCATCCACATTTAGTTTCAGACTTTGGCCAAATATTAGCTCAAGGTGTCCATAAACACAATTTAGATTTACAAAATGTAATCATTTGTTGTAATTGACTAGATTTCTCAAAATTCCTTTCCTAAAAATGCACAGTTTGCACTCTCAGCAACGAGACATGAGAATATTCGTATGATTATTGAGTAATCTCAAAGCATTTAAAGCAAGTTTTCTTTAATTCTGTGCATGGAAATTTGCTTATTATCCTTTTTCAGAATAAACAAAAGAAGAGCAACAAAAAGCCCCTAGACTGAGATTCAAGCGTATGCCATTCTGATTCCTAACCCTCTGAGACACATGCTTCACTTCTGCATTTCTTTAAACTAATTTCAATATGTTATCTCAGTAGTGGAGTGAGGTGCTGAGGCTGTGTGCTGAGTCTTACCTTTCTGACTACTTGATTCAGGTAGTATAATGGAGGTCATCTGAGGTGAGCTGTGGTTAAAAGGCAACACAGCTATAAGAAAAATCAAATTTTAATCTAAAGTCTCTTTGATAACTATGCATATCAAGCAGGTAGTTTGTGGCAGAAAAAGAGAAGATGATAGTACAAAATGAAAAGAAAGATAAAGAAAGACAAAATGAAACGTAAGAGAAGAAGTGGAAAACAGAAATGAAGGCCTCTCCAAAGAGTATTCTGAACATCTTCCCCATCTAGCCCCTTCCCAGACAGACAGAAAACCCGGCTGCTTCCATCAGGTCCAGCTTCTCAGGAAGAGTTTGAAAACTCAGAGCTTGTCAAATTCTCAAGTAGTAGAATTAAGTCTTTTGTCACATGGACTCTATATGGGCTCCCAAGATTTAAAACCAAATAAAGGAAAATTTTATTAATATAAATTTACCTTAATAAATGAACCTTACAATATTTCTTTGGAATAAAATTAATTGGTGAGAGCAACATTATCAAATAAAGACAAAAATTTGACACGGGTAGCACTTCTTTCACTAGCCCCCACAGCAAATTTCCGTTTTGATTTAAATGCACAGTATCAAAGAAGTCTTGCTTTACATTAAGGATAAACAGTACCTAATTTCTAAAACTTCTGAAGATACGCAAACAGAATTTTAAACAACTCTAGTATCCGGAAGGAGGAGAAATTGCTAAACTGATCACTAACAATATGTTGCAGACCTGGATGCCATCAGTGCGCAGACAAGCGAGACGAAGCCCTCTAGTGCTGACGTGGTTGCAGTGGGCCCATCGCTGTCTGCCACGAGAATCCCACGTGCAAATGCTGTCATGTGACACTGTGTCTGGCATCAGTCCCACACTGTTAAGCCCCTGACTGTGACTTTGTGGCATTTCTCTGGGCCTTGTGCACTGGAGTACGGTAGTTTGCTGGCTTTGGGTATGTGCATACCTACATTTTAAAGAAACAACAAAGAGCTATGGCCTTACAAATGAATGCCATCTACAAGTTCAAACACGTGTGTGGCGATGGAAGGAGACACTGGACCCTGAGGTGGGCACCTGTGGACTTCGTAGTGTCAGTCAGCATGTTGTAGGGCCCATGTGTTTGTGCGTTACAAGCAGGTTCTGCTTTAAATTACAATCAAATGTATAATTATCTGAACCAAATATTGCAAAGTCACCAAGTGCTTACTTAGAACTCTTGTGTCAGAAAATGTTACTCTGACCACAATTCCAAACTCTCCAGGCCTGGTATCTTTCACCAAATTACGGGGTGCTAAAGAATTATTCATGTGGCAGCAACTGAACCTGTATATCCTGAAATTTATGCTCATTTTATTCTTTTGTGGGGTCCTTGACCTGATGGTTTCTTGTAGCACATTTACACTTTTTATTAGACTATTCCTAGCTAATTCTCACAACAAAGCAGTAACATTTTAACTTGGTTTTCAAGGTCTCTCTATACCTTACCTATTTCCCCAAACATCACACCCAGGCAGATTTTCTCATTTTCATTTATTTCTCTTTTTTGTTTTCCTTTTTACCAGTTGTGTTTGCTTTTTCTTCATCTGAAATGCCTTACCTTTATATCTCTTCATGTCCAAGATCAAGATCTTAGAAGTGAACATCATTTCAATTTCATATATATAGATCTAGATGTATATATAGTTACAGATGATATAGATAAATACTACATCTGAACACTGTACATACGATTGTGGGTAAAATGTTTAAGGAAATATTCAGTAACATGGAACTGTTCTGTTACATTCAGTAGAAAAACAATTTGAAAATTGTAATTCTTTAAGAGAAGAATATATAGAAAAAAGTCCTAAAAGGTTCCACATCCACAAAAATGTTACTAGTTGGTAGAACTGAAGATGAGGTTCATTTAACTTATTGGTATTTTACATGTTGGGGAAGTAAATCTGTTTTGCTTTTGTAATAAGATGTTAATTATAAAAACAGTTGGAAAGTACAGGGTACCTTACCTCTCCTTATATAAACATTTTAACTTCCAAACCCTATCTGAACTCTTGCAAGTTGCTCTTACTATTACAGTACTCCAATGTCCAGGTAGTTCAGTGTGTGTGACCGACGTGAGAGGCCGTGCTAATGTTCAGCACAGAGTATTTTCAGTGCCCTTTTTGTCAGCCAGCTGAACTCTGCTTTGGGAGCCAGCCCATCGTGTTCACGGCGATGGCCTCTGTCCTCCACAGATCAGTCCACCCCTGAGACAGTCAACAATGAAAGAGGGTTGAGACCTGGGTGACATTTTTCAAATATTCCTCTAAACGAAAAAGGATATTCAATTGTTCTGTGCCATAGCTAGGAATAATGTGTTCATGGAAAGGTGACTATTTTTTCTGGTGATTGTATTACATAAAGTCTGGTAACTCTCACTCTGGAGTCCTGATATGGTACTTTGTGGTTTGTTTCTTCCCATAGTCTCCTGTCAAACAAAAAAATGGTATGTTGGTACTCATTGGTATTTTTTTTTTTTACAAAAGTGAATTTAGGCAATTTTCCTTGAAACGTTTTCCTAATTGAGTGTGACATAGAATTAAACAGTAGAACTGGAGGAATTTATTTGGAGATATCGCAATAAGAGGAAGAATTGTTTGGTTATACAACAGACCGTAAGAGGGCTGAGAAGTGGATTGAAGACAATTATCAAGCATGCGTGTTGTTTTTAAGTGATACTCGAGCCTAGGATGTGCAACAGCTGTGTTGTTGACTTGTTTTTTCTTATGCCAACTCTCTTTATTTGATTGATTTTCTCCCTGACAGCTCACTGTGCTGATAAATGTGTCCACGGTCGCTGCATTGCTCCAAACACCTGTCAGTGCGAGCCTGGCTGGGGTGGGACCAACTGCTCCAGTGGTAAGTGTCCACCTGCTGCTGTCTGTCTCAGGGTGTTTTTGCCGCGTAGACCCCTCGCCTGCCCGCTCTCCGGGGGCACAGTTTGCCTCTTCGTCCCAAGCAAAGCATGGTCTGGGCTCCACATCTACCCATTCATACAGTTGCTTTTAAACCTGTACATGCATTACATGCAGAGCTGCTGTTAACTGAGAATTAAAAAAAATACTTGGAAAGAAGGAGGTTTCATTAATCTTCTACTCATACTTCTGTGACGATGAATGCATTTTTCAGACTGGGGTCCAGAATTTAGACTCCTTACTTACAGAAGTCTGTTGTGGTAGTAGTCTAACTGCAGTTTTTAACTTAATTAATCTAAGAGATTTTTGTCTGTGATGAAAATTTGCCACGTGTTGATTTTAACTCAGAAGTAAAATAGGTGGTTTTGGATATTAACATATCTGTTTATTTCTTCATTCTGAGAAGGAAGGAGTTTGTGCTCAGATAAACACTGGGGAGATACATTTGTAGTAAATGACAATTTACAAACATTTTGGTAGGTGTTAAATGGAACCATGATGTAGCACATAACTTTTCTTCATTATACTAGAATTAGAATTCTAAAATGATGATATTTTGGACCAGACTGTACCTACAGTCTTGTGTCCGTTATCATAAAAATGAAATTATGGAATGTTACAAAGTACAGTTGCTTTCCTAAATTTCACCGTTAAAATTTAAGTCCTGTTGTTAACTAATTGCTGCATGCACAATTGTATCCACTTCTTCCTTCTTTTTTGCCTTGAAAAACACGAGAAAAAATTGAAGTGCAGTAATGTGTAATGCACAAAAATGTTACTTTATAATAGTTTTTAAAAAATTAGCAGGTTCTCAAGACAGCACAAATTTGGTTTCATTTCTACCAAATAATTTTCTGTGACTAGTCCAAAAGAACACTAAGCTGTCTAGATAGACTGGTTTTAAGAATTTTACTTGCCTACTTTGGAACTGGGAAGATTACTCTTGACCTTGTGAGGGTTGCTTGTTTTACACTTGTGATCTCTGGGCTCCCCCAGAGCAGTGTCTCCAGAGGAAGCCTTGTGCTGTCTGCACACGGGACACGTCGTCTGAAAGAGCCTCTTTATTGTACCTCAGGCAGGGAGAGTGTGTGCGCGTGCGTGTGTCTTTCTGCTCTGAGAGGCTTCTGCCTTCCAGTGGGTCACCGTCTTGCAGGGTTCTGTTTCGCTTCTGTTGCAGAGCAGGAGAGCGGGCATTTTGTTCACACACCGTGGGGCAGAATGTTCGGAACGTGGGATTTGGTTCAGGTCCATCTTCTGGCCAGCTGCTTTCATTAAAATTTCCAGCTTAAAAAGCAGTTTTGCCTAGATATTTTGAAGAAAAATAACATTATTATAAAGTAGCGGGAGAAGTAAAAGTGAATTTATTTTTCATTTGAGAATGAGATTTGTTACTAATTTTGGAGCAAGAACACTGAAATTTCAATTGTATTCATACATTGTTTCTAGAAACTACAGCCCATCTCAAGCTAAGCGATAAGATGGGAGAGAATATGCAAAACAAAGGTCTTTTCTAGAATCAAGTTGGACCTTGTAGAAAATAAACTGTCACTTTAGCTTAGAGTTTACAACCTTTTGAACCTAGACCTTAGAACCCAGAGTTTACAACCTTTTGAACCTAGAATTCTGAGGACATATAGTCTTTTAATACTGGGAAATGCTAATTGGGCAACTGCTAGGATAGTCTCAATAATTCAGTTTTATAATGGATGGAGCATAAATAAGCATGAACAGATGTTAGAAGTGTTTAGAGAACCATTTCTGACACCTTTTTTAAGCCCAAAAGAAAGTACTATTTTGAGCTGGACCACACACTGTATTTTACTTCCTGGGTTTTTGCTGTAGCAGTTACCCTAACTTCAGAAAATTCATGAGTCTGTATACTCTTAGCCAGATAACTCTACCAACAAAATGTATGACATTACAGTAATCTACTGCACAGCAATGTCAAAACACTCTAGTTTCCAAAGATTCTTTCTCTATTTCCCCTACTCTCTGGTTATTTGCTATGCATAAATTTGGTGATGTGTGATAGGTCCATCCAATGATTGTTTTGATAATTACTCAGACTTTTGTTGTATCATTGAAGATCCAACCAGGAAACAGAAACTACAGTAATTTTTTTTAGCATAGTTTTCATTTTGGAACAATTTGAGATTTACAGAAAGTTGCAAAAATACTACGGAGTTCCCATACATCCACACCTAATTTCCCTGTTGTGAATCTCTTAATTTACCATTAGTTTGTCAAAATTAAGTAACTGACATTTGTACATTAATGTTAAAAATTCCAGGTGTTACTTAGATTTCATCAGTTTTTCCACTAATGCCCTTTTTATGTCCCAGAGTTTAATCCGGGATACTACGCCACATTCCGTTGTCATGTCTCCCCAGTCTTCTTTGTCTGCAGTTGTCTCTCAGTCTTTCCTTGCTTTTTTAGAAGAGAACAGGCCAGATAACCTGTAGAACGCACCCAGGCTGGGTGTGTCTGTGTGTTTGTCACGACTGGATGACGGCAGAGTTAAGTGCCCTTCTCATTGCATCATATCAAGATATTCATATGGCATCACATGCAATGTCATCACCCGCTTAAAGTAGTGTTTGCCAGGTTTCTCCATATAAAGTGACCATTTTTCCCTTTCCCTACATTATCCATGCAGCGAGTCACTAAGTCTAGCCTACCCTTGGGGCGAAGGACTGCCATTAAAATCTGTATCTTTGAGGGAGGAGTATCTATTTGGAATCATTCGGTAAAAAAATTTGTTTCTTCTTCTCCATTTACCCAATAATTTATATCAGCTTGAACTCATATGTATTTATTTGATGTTTTGGGTTAGATGACAATACTAAATTATTTATTTTGTTGCTCAAATTGTCCTAGCTTTGGCCATTTTGTCCTTTTACAGTGTTCCATCCTTTCCATTGTGGGTATTTCCTTACTTTCTGGTACTCTCAGATACTCATCTTGGACATTTCCTGATTTAGCCCTTGAATGGCCCTTTTCTCAAAGGGGTCCTTTTTTTTTTTTTTTTTGAGAATGATATTTAGAAACCAATGTCTGGTTCTAGGTGTGTTGTTGTAATTGAAACATAGTAAATTTAAAGGAAAAAGGTTAGTAAAAGTAATTACAGTATTAAGTATAACAGGAAATTGCAGTGATGAGAGACTGCTAGTAGGAAGTAGATTGAATTCTAAAGATTATAAAAATAGCAAATATAAGAGCGAGCCACTACCCCAGGACCAAGACAGAATGTCCAAAGAGGAAGTCCAGAGGGGTGTGGCCCAGATCTTGTTGGAGAAAGACCAGCCACAGCTGGTCAGAGGGGCTGCTGCAGTACTGCTATAGAAAAACTTGGTGGAAATATGCTGTGTAGAGTTGCTAGAATTCTGCCCTGTAGGATTCGTGAGAAAGCTGCTCATGGGAAGTGCTCACCAGAAGCATTCTGCTATACGGAAAGGGAAGCTGTTGACTGACGGGTGTTGCTGGCCACAGTGGATCCCAGCAGAGCTGGCCATGCTACAACAGCCTAGGGCTGGCGAGGCCCCTTGCGCTGCAGAAATAGGGTGCTGGAAAAGCTGCAGGTGGCGTGGGAACAGGTACCAGAGAAGCCACATTACCTTGTGCCTCCACTGCAGGAACGGGGGACATCCCATGGTCAGCTCAGCTAGTGTACTCGAATGCAAAACATTTGTTTCCGCAGTGTCTTTACAGCGCCCTCTGCCGAGCATGCTTCACACTCAGACAGCTGGCAAAGAAAAAATGGGAAAAGGGCCCATATCCATTTTTGTAGCGTCTGCGAAGGACAAATTTAGAACCAGGAGGAATAAATTGATAATTGTTGCAATCCGCCCCTCCGGTTACTCCACCACCACACGCCTCCTTCCACACACGTTTGGGCACCTACATGCGACACAACGGCTCTATTTCCACCTGATGTGTGTAGCTGTCCCCTTTACAGGTGAAGCTGTTTTCACTCTTATTCTGAAATACCCATTTCTAGTTATATTACTCTTTTTCAAATTTAATCACAGTTCTACTGAATGTTCTGTCTCCTAGATAATAAAATTAACATCCAACTTGTACAGAAAATAAAATTAAAAAATGGAAACACTAAAAGAGAAAATAGCAAACAAAAGCAAACACACGCATATTAGAAGCCCATAGACAAATATTAAAAACTACCACATATCTCCTCTCTGCAATTGATCACAGAGCTGCCATTAGAATTTCTGTTGCTTTCACTCCCCAGTCTGCATCTCCCCGCACTCAGTCAGAAACTCAGCCGCTGAGATTCTTTACCTGATGGAGTGGCCCAAAGCTTCATTCCCACTTGCCCTACTTGTTTTGGGTCGTTGATACTTTGTCATGCTTTACTGCTGAGCACAGAAACAGCAGGGCATGTGCTATAGGGTCCCTGGGTTGGGAAGGTGGTTTGCCTTCCTGCATGTGCAAAAGCAACCCATTTGCCCCCTTGATAATCAGAATCACTCACTCCAGCTGGAAGAGTAATCCTTTTATTGACATTAAGAGTCTACAATGGCAATAAATTAATAACTATTATACACAGTTAAGTGTTTTTCTTCCCAAAACACATGGGCAATTAAAAGACTGACAATTAATTTGACTCATATGGCTTTACGAGGGCCCTCCCCCTCTCGGAGAGCTGAGGTGACTTCCCCATGGTGGCAGAACTTTGGCTCCTGCCTTTGAGGTACATTTGTGATTCCAGGTATCTGTGTATTCTTGGTATTGACAAACAGGTGTGTCGGAGAATTGCACAATGTTTGCTCCCCTGGAATGAAATCATGATTTATTTGACTAGCTCAGACATATTGCTTCTTTCTAAATTTGATTAAAATCATTTTTTGAACAAGCACATACATATTTTACTTTTATTGGCAACCGAATGTAGACCTTTGCCTATATGAGTGAATGACATTAATCTATTTTATATGTCTCCTTTTTCCCTCTCTCTGCTGTTCCCCTCATCCATCTAGCTGTTCAAGCACCGATCCTCGATTCCTCCCTCCCCTCACTGGATGATGAACAACTCCTGGAGGGCAGGGGCCATGTGTTATTAATCTCTTTAACCTCCATTGTGCCTGGCATGGGGTTGGAGCACAGAAAATGTTTACTCTATTTAATTAGATTGAATGAACTGCACGATTCTGTCACATTCTTAGTAGGTCACCTATGTGTTCATTTTGTGAACTGTTATGGAATGATCCCCGTGTGCAGAGGATGCTGGAGACACAGGAATAAATGAGGGATGGTTGCTAGGCTCGCAAGCTCACAGCTCTGGAGACAGGCAGACAGAAGTTGTGAGGAAGAGAACAGCTCTGGTGGAAGAAGTAGAAGGAGGAAAGCTGAATAGGGTTGGGGAAGTTCGTGAGAGGGTTTCTGAAGAGATGAGGGCAAAAAAGCCTGTATGTAATCCTGGGGCTAGAAAGCAGATTGCTGTGGGGCAGGAGGTAATAAAAAGACGATAAGGTGGAAGCCAAGTTTCCAGAAACTTCTCTGAAAAGCCAAGGAGAGTAAGCAAAGAAATAAGTACATGTAAGAAGTAAATGCAGGGAGAAAAGTTTTTGTTTGTTTGCTTCTGTTTACGTTTTAAAATGAAGGTGACTCAGAGGCTTAGAGGATGATGAAAGAAAAGAGGGACAAGCAGAAGACTCAGTTGAGAGAGGGAGACAGGGGCTGGGGATTTAGCTCAGTGGTTAGAGTGCTTGCCTTGCAAGCACAAGGCCCTGAGTTCGGTCCCCAGCACCAAAAATAAAAAGAAAAGCAGAGACATTTAATTGAGCCTCGTTGCTTCTGAAAAGACAGTTGGGAGATGGGATGGGGTCTCAGAAGCGTTAGCAAGAAGTCTTTAATGCTCGCACTGCCGACAGAATGGAGAGGAGAGATGAGGAAGGAAGAGTGTGAAGGAACAGATACAGATAGTTTCAGGGGTGCTGGTGGGCAATGGCAAGGAGAAGCTGAGGGAGTTTATAGTTGCTGATCTTTCTTCTCAACAAACTGGCAGAAGAGAGGAAATCTGTTGATGCTAAGGTGGACAGAAGACGGGTCACGGTGTTGATGGAAATGGTAGTAATAGTTTATTGAGCACTTCATATTTGCCAAGCATTGTTGGAAGGATACAGAAATTGCTTCATTTAATGTTCACAACTGTGAGATTTAATTTTCACAACTACTTAAAGCTAATGCTATGAGATAGTTAGAATTCCTAGTTTCCAGATAAGGAAAGGGAGGTACAGAAAAATGAACTTGCTTGAGTTTGTACATCTAGTAAATGTCGGAGCCAGACTCTCGTGTCATTTGCAGCCAGTAGCTTTAATCCAGTTCGTGCTATCTAGAGTCGGACAGGAGGCTTAGTGAAAATAATCGAATTCAGCAATAATGAGGGAAATAAGAGTAGGTGGTAGGGAGGAGCAATACTGGACAAGTATTAAAACAAACCCTCTGCGGGACGTTGGAGGTGATGAGTGGACTTCGCTCATTTGTAATAGTAAGAATGTTGGGCCTCACACATTTGTAATCTGTTTTCAAGCAGATGATTCTGCATATGATTTCCCCTAATGAATATGTGTACACAGTTCCTAAGACCTTTCTTTCTTTGTGTTAGAAACTCTAGACCATTTGTACGAGTAGTAATAATACATTTATTTTCTTAGCCTATTTATAATTTTCTAAGTGGCCATACAGAAATTTATTTCTCCTGTGGCTATAGGGCATGAAAGGGAGAGTTCCAAATCAGTCAGCAGCCAGCAAATCGTTTTCAAATGCTCACCCCTCAGGCTCTTTGCTCTTGACATTGGTATCAAATAGAGGCTGAAGTGGAAATTAATTTTATTTTAGAAAATCCAAACTGGGGTTTATTTAGTCACTAACAGCATTTCTGGTATTTGTAAGTAGTAAATTATGCCTGGGAGGCAAGACTATCTCCCACATTTTCTGGTACAGCACAGCATAAGGAGCACTATAACCTTTTGTAGGAAGCAAGCCTGCTGTGCAGTACTGGAGTAAGTAATAGGAATTTGCCTGCAGGGTATTCGGATAGAGGGATCCATTTGAAAGACATTACAAGCCTGAAATTGTAAGGTACAAAAAACTGACACGTTCTCTAGCAAGGTCTGCCACACAGATCTATTGCCCAGACACAACAGCGGGATCGATGCTGTCTGAGGAGAGAGGGTCCTGGGAGCCCCATCTGCACAGCCAGCCATCAACACGCCCTCGGCCGTCAGACTGACTTTAGAAATCAGCTTGATGGAGCAGCAAGAATAGAAGGGGATTATTCGGGTTCACTGGGTGTGGCGGGTAGACGCTGATAATAGGTGGGAAGGCTGGACTCCGAACGATTCATCAGAACGGTTCCTCAGAGCTGCGACAAAGGCAGTTTCACTGGTGGTCTGTCCCTGCGGTTTGATCGCAGTCACTGGAGGAGTCTGAAGTCAGGACCGTTCTGGGCCACTCCCTGGAGGGGCAGAGCACTCTCATCCCCACCCCCAAGCCACTCCCTGGAATGAACTGCCCTCGTCCTAGCTGCTCCCCTTTCCCATGATGTTTCTGATCCTCATTTCTCTCACGTTTAGAATGAGAATAGGAGTACCTACTTCGTGTGCTTGTGAGGATTCATTGGCGACACACTCGGCGTCATGATAAGGGCGAGTAAGTGATGCAGCAGTGGTTGGGTGAAAGTGATAACTTCCACCACACACCCCAGACTTTTCCCAGGCCGCAGGTGGTGCAGCTCTTGGTGGACATCTCATGTGTCCTGCAGACTCCGCCAGCCTACTTTTGCTGCAAGCTTTAGTTTACAATTTCTTACCTGGAGGTTCTCCAAAGAGAAATCCTGTTAAAGTAGTGATGTTTTGTTTTGTTTTGTTTTGTTGCATTATTTCCAACTTCTGGTCGTGGGTATCTGTGCCGGATGAACTCATGTCTGGTCTACACTGCTTCTGGCAGAGTGAGAAGACTATAGACATTTACATTACTCATGCTAGTGAGTTCCTAGGCAGTGCCTGGAAAGATAAGGCCAGACTGTCATGCTGTTCAATTCCACCCCGCATCATTTATTGATTTTTTTTTAACTTTGTGCAATATTCATTTATCAAGAAACTTCGCTGGTTTCGCTCTAAATTATAACCAGATCTAATCTCTTCTCACTGTCCCTGCCTCGCCACTGTAATCCAGGCCACCATCCTCTTGTTACTGATAACTGCTACAGGCTCCTTGCTGGCTTCCCCACTTCTTTTTTGGATCCCCGCAAGAATCAATTCTCTGTATTGAGACCAGAATGATCTTGCACAAATGTGCTTCAGAGCACGGTGCTCCCCTTCCCAGCATTGCCTGGTAAGGTCAAAATAAACTCCATGATCTGCCTGGAAGATCTGTTCCTCCCTGTCTCCCTGATTCCTTTTCGTCCACGCCTCTCGAGGTCTAACCCTGCTCAGACTCTGCCTTCCTTTGTGTAGGATGGTGGCTTCATTTCTGCCTTTGCACTTGGTAATTCCTCTGCCTAGAATACTCTTCCCACTGGAACCGCACGTGAGGACTTCCTCGGGTCAGTTAGAGCTCAGCCTAAGGGCTGCCGCAGTGTACGGATTTCTCTGACCTCCGTCTACAAATAGTATCCTCTCTTACTCTCTGTCGCATCTCCTTTCAATTATTTTTATGGCACTGTGCAAATGTTTGATTTGTTTCCTTATTTTGTTTTGGCGTTCTGGGTCACTCTTTCCCTCCAGAATGTAAGCTCCATTAAAAACGCAGATCTTGTCTGTCTTATTCACTGCTGCCTTGCTGTCATTTAACGTCTAGCACAGTACTGGGCATGCAGTAATGTTCAGTAAATGTTTGTAGATGGGAGAGATGAAGGCATAAAGGTGCCAGGCGTGGTAATGGATATAAAAATGATACATGAGAGATGAGTAACACTCTGTGTCTTTGTTCAAGGTGCTTTCAGCTTGATAAGAGGAGCTGGAGGCAGTAAACCAACCGTCAGAAGATCTGCAGAAGTCAAAGGGGAAGTGGCCAAGGGCCTTCAAGAGAAAAGGCAGGAGTCGAAGTCCTGTCCTTCGGTAGAGCAGGCTTCTACGACTTAAAGATTCACTTTGGCTGTTGCAGTGTGTACACAGTCATCCCTGGGGGCTCAGTGGAAGACTCCTTGCCCATAAACTAGCAGCTGCAATAAAATTGTAGAAGCCAGGCAAGGTATATCAGAAAGGTTTTTCATGCACTTTGAGGAAAAGGTGGATCTGGGAGTGCCTCTCCCTCAGGAGAGAGAAGATTGTAATCCAAACATCAAGGACATGACTCGTATGGGAGGCGTGACTTTTGAAATGGTGGCTCCCTGACTAAGAAACATGTGTGAAAGTCAGCTGTCACATGAATGGAGAATGCTTAGTAGTTTGGCAGTCTAAACTTTGGCATATTCCTTCTCAAGGTGAAGAGTTTGTATAATGATACAGAACTTGGCTGTTAATTTGTACCCAAATGGCATATGAACAGAAAGAAATTAGGCAAAGAAATTCAGACTACAAATTATTTCAGATCATGTAGCAATGGGAAGAAGTTCATTAACCTTTTTAGACTCCCCTTTTATCAGATAAATAGCCCAGAATAACTTGGCCCAGTTTTAAAAAAAATTCATATAGGAAATATTAGATTGTAAATTTTTGTAATTTTTTCATATAAATATGAAGAAGCATTTTTCTGAATGCAGTAATGTGCTTCCTGGCTGCTTTGCTTAGAGTGAAATGGTACTGTGGACTCTCTGGTTACCTTCTTCTGTTGTCTAGTCCACCAAGGCTGATAGGGCCACATGTGTCTGCTCTTCGGGGTTATGTGTCAGCTGGCTGAAATCAGTGTTCTAGGTTATTTTTAACCCAGTGTCTTTCAGGGCTATAACTGATATTTTATTGTTGGTGATTGTATCGAAGTTTTTTTTAAATACTTAATAATTTTCTTATATTTTAAAGGGTTTTAATCTATCTTTTTTTCTTCTTCTGTAAAAACATCTTTTAATTCCCAGAATACCTAGTTGATTTCAAAGAGTTTGAACATATGAGTCTGTAGCCTGGAGCAAATTAGACACACTTAAAATGTATAAAACTAATAAAAGCTGGAAAGTGACAGAACTATAATACTTATCTTGGTGTAAGGACTATTTCATCAGGTTAGAAAGGCAGTAGAGATTACAAGAACTTGACTCTGGGTTCGTGAATGAATGCTATCATCTTAAAATTCTGTGAAAAATGAATAGTTCCATCACTCAATACCATTGCGCAAAACAAGTGAAGGTAACTTTCAAGGAAAATTTAAATTTTAATGGAATTGATTGGACCTTGAAATTAACATATGTAATTGAGAATTTTTCTTCCTACATTAAACAAAATAGCCACTTAAAAAATAGGACCTTATGTTGAGTTAGTACTACATAATCAGATTTATCCATGCTATTAGTTAATTTTTAGACTATATAGACCATATCAAAGTTTAATTTTTTTTTTTTTTTTTGACAGATGATACTGTAAGCAAAGTTAGGAGAAGAAAGAGATTGGCAGGGCTGGGGATTTACCCCAGTGGTTAGAGTACTTGCCTCGAAAGCACTAGGCCCTAAATTCAATCCCCAGAACCAAAAAAAAGAGAGAGAGAGATTGGGAATGGTCTTTTGTAATAAACAAAGATATTTTGTAATAGATTTTTGTGTAAAGTAGACAAATTATTAATATGTAGAATATGTAAAGAACTACTACAAATCAATAAGAAAAAACACAGCTTTAAATTTAGAATAGGCCAAGGATACAGTGAAGTAATTCTATGGCAATGAAACCTGATTAGCTGATAAACATAGGAGAATGTTTTTCTTTATAATAATCATGATAAAGGAATGCAGACCAGTTCTCACCATCTAAATGGCAAAAGTTAGTAAGTATGACAATATCAAGCATTGAGAAGGATATAAAACGAAATTTCCATACACTGCTCCCATGAGAGTAAATTATCAGAATAATGTCCAGTTAGCTTTAGACATTAATTTGGCTGTCTCTACAGTAAATTTTTAGTATATGTAGATGACACGATCCAGCAATTTTATTTCTACTTCTTATAATTAATCTATATACCTTGAGGAAAGTCTTACATCCATGTATGAGGGGATATATTCTTTACATCTCTATAATGTTGAAAATTTGGTAACAACCTAAAATGGCTATATGTACAGGAGAAGCTAAATTTATTGGGATGATGTTACTATAGTGGAATGATATATGATAGTTTATAGTCATGAGCTAAGTATTCCATTACTATAAACTGCTATATGCCATTCTACTCTGTTAGCAAATGTATCAATATTAGTAGATCTCAGTATCAAAATATTGGCCTTGAAAAAAGCAAAGATACACAGCAATAGATACCTGTTTTATAACACTAATGAAAACATAGGCAATTGTATTATATATTCTTTCTGCATATCACACACAGAGGCTAGAAGGATGTATATTAAATCCACGACATCGGTTGCCTCTAGAGAAGGACAAGGGAAGAACCAGAAGCTCAGCCTGAAGAGACACAGAGGACTGTAAACTTCCATGCAGTGTTCTACTTCTGGACTTAGTGATGAAACTTGACATAGCAACAGTGTTCACAACAGTTAATTCTTGATTGTGGGTACTGGAGCTTTATTACACTAATTTGTAGTCACAAAAATTTTTCTTGAGAAAATGATATTAAAGTTTTCAAATTGCCCAGTTAGCATTGAGAGTTCAGGGCCTAGTTTTCTTACTATGGGATTTCAGATAAATCACTCAGTGTCTGCCCTTGAGCCTCTCTGTCCAGTCCAAAGTGTGGTATTTGCATGGCGGTGGTCCTGGCTACTTCCTCTTTGGTATTATCTCAAACCCCACCTCCTCTGGGAAGCTCTCTCGTTCTTTCCTTTCTCTCCTCTGCATAAGAGTGCAAGGGACACAGGTCGTCTCTGTCTTCAGCATCCTGTGTACTCTAACACGGAGCACATTCTCAGGTGACAAATCTTAGTGAGTCAATCTCTTCCAATAGATAAAGAATCTTAGCAGTAGTACATTAGTCAGGAGCAAGCAGTGTGTGCTCAATTAATAGAACTTAGTAGCCGCAGAAGATGCTTGATAACATTTTAATAAAAGAATAAATGAGCAAAAGAATGAAAATATGGTAAGATTTAAGAAGTAAGTCATCCTGTAACAGCTCCCAAGGTTGCTGTTATTCCCTCCATGTCAGTGAATACGAGTAATCCCCTGATCCCTCCTTGATCGCAGCCTACAGTTTTCATCCCTGAGATTTTCCTATACCATGAATAAAGTCACCAATATTCTCCAGTACGGGGACACCAACTTTGATATTTAGGTGTACTGAAGTATAAATGTTTCACATCCTTTTTTTCTGGTTCTTAATTTGAGGTTAGCTTACACTGAAGTTGTGAAATAATGGTTTATGCCTTGAAAATGCATTTAACAAATATTTTTAAAAAGCATAAAGATTCTCAGCCACTGAATAAAATTAACCTAAGCAGCACTGGGTGGTTGTCTGTGGGGATTGCTGGCACTCTGTCAGCCTTCGGGGGCTCTTTGACATGTGAAGGACATCGAGTTTTAGGCTTTCAGGGGATCTGGAAAATACACTTTTATTGTTCTTCTTCATGGGTGGAGAAGCTTTACAGAGTTGTTTTATTTTTAAAGCACTTGATGTTTTGAACAAGGATCTTTTCTTCTATGTTAACAAAGGGAGAGACACACCACAGCCTTGTTAGCCCCAAGCACAAGGGATGAAATCACAGGGAGATAAAAGACCCCAGGGAAGCGAGGCTTAAGAAGGCAGGGAGCATGTTTCAGGAAGAATCGTTTTTTTTACCCTTTGAGACAGCAGAAAATTATTTTGTCCCTTTAGAAAACACCCACACTGTAGAAATATTTTCTTGAAAGTGACTTATTTGCGATTTGTCTGTGTATTAGAAGACGAAGGATTGAATTTTCTTCTCTGTTAATTTCTCTTTAGGAGAACATCCACGGCTACACTTCATGTAAAAATACATTTGCAAGTCAGTATGCTGACTTTGATGTGTCCTTCTAGACACTTGACATTTACTATATACGTTAAGGGTAATTAGAGCCTTAGTCACTTCCAATAGCAACCCTGGTGAGCTCAGTTATGTATTATAAACTGATATCTCTTTGCTCACACTAAGCTTGAGTTCTAAAATTCGGTATGTCGTCATTCTGTAAGTATCTGATAAGAGTGTAACATCACCAAGGTTGTTGAGCCTTACAAAATTTTACGGTTACAACCCAGAGGTATTGTGTTTTTGTTTTTTTTTTAAATCCTGACCTATTCAGTTCATCTAGAGATGCTTAGATGTAGCACAAGTCCCCAGAGCTGGACACTTCTGTTGTTCTACAGTCTGAGCCAGTTGTCCTAAAGAGACATCTAGTAGTTCAAAATTTCCTTAGGGTTGCTTCTGCAGTCTTAGTTGGTGACCCATGGGCATAGGTAAACAAGCAAAATCTAGTCGGTTGGATCATCTGGTGCCTACTAATTTGATAAGATCCTCTAAATTTTATTTATGATGATCTATTTTTTATGCTAAGTTAGAGATTGCTAAGAAATTCATGTGTTTGTTTTTTTCTTCTTTTACATTTTTGGGCCTAATATACAAGCATGTACTACTGGAAATACAGTAATCAGCAAATGGGACATTTCTAAGTCCAGTTTTTATTCGCCAGTTAAGAGTAAGATGTAAGATAGTGCTGGGTTTCACTTCTGGGTTGAGCTTTTTCCAGTTGACTTTTTAACAGTGGATGAAAGGTCCAGGACTTTTTTTTTTTGTGGTGCCGGGGATCGAACTCAGGCCCTTGTGCTTACAAGGCAAGCACTCTAATCACTGAGCTAAATCCCCAGCCCCCAGGACTTGTTTTTGTGTAGAGTTACTGGGTACTTTTAATTTTGTTACTCACATTATGAAAACCAAGTTGTCCTTTTTGGCATAAATGATTCATGCAAGACAAACAACACAAACTAATGTCGGGCATAACATTCTGGTCTCCATACAGCTGGAGGGTATTGGGGCATTATTTTTCCTGGGATGAGATGTTCCAATGTGCACACTAAGGAATAAAGTTTCTGCTGCTACTGAACATATGCTACATCACATAACAACAAGTACTCTTTGTGTCATTCGTGTTTCACTATCCTCATTTTACAGAAAGAAAATTAGGTATAACAAAAGTCAGGGACTAGCCCAAGTTTCCATAGCTGAGAAGTACACGTGGCCCAGCTAAGGGCCAGATCTATCTAAAGTAAAATTAATATACCTTGCCTCGAGCCAGCTAGAAATTGAGGAATTTTGCAACAAGGGGAACTTAATGATAAATATTATCTGAGGACAAAATGTTTCATCCTTCCCTCCCTGAATTCCAGCTGAAAGAGTTCTTAGATGAGCCAATACATTAATATGTCCTTACTCCTTTCTCCAGAGCACCTTTCAATTTGGCATTTGTTTATCTCTGATTGTGCTCCTTTCATCATCTTTCTCTACACTGAGACAAGCGATTTACTAGACTATCTCTGTTTGTTCAAAGACTTTTCCTAATGCTAGCTTTTTGTCAACACGTGTGATTGTAGACATGTTGGGATATCTCTTATCAAAACTATTGTGAGGAACCAGCTCCCAGCACTTTAGAGGCTGGAAACTGTCATTTTAGGCGAACAAGTATTATTTCTCAGAAAAACAGCTGTGAGACTTTTGTTCTAGAATCTTCCCTTTTGAAAACCAGCAGAAACTATTAATCAACACTTATCTGGTGTTGTAATTGATGACTACCTTTTGCTTGGGATGATCAGCATGTGGGAAGACAATAGCTTCGGAAGCAGTACACTCATGGGGTTAGGGTGACGCCTTGCTTTTGCTACTTGAATGCTAAGTGACTTTGACCAGCTGAGTTCATTGTGCATGTGGATATGTTGGAACAATTACACCTATCTCGTTAAATTATCCCAAGCTTTAGATAAAATAGTTTCATAATGTCCTTGATATAATGGATAGAAATATTCCCCGTTATACACACCTCCACATACTACCATCTCTATTTCCTTTTCATGAAAATCGAGATGACGGTTTGAAGAAGAGAATGTACCTAAAATTTTAATAATGGTTTTATAGATTTCTCTGCTTGTGAAAGTTTTAGTTTTTCACATTCACAATCACTTTCATTCATTTACCAAACATTTCTCTAGTGGTAGCCCTGTACCAGGTATTTATGTTGGCCTAGTTTTCAGCCCTGTATACTCCTGATACCAGTATATTATTACTATTTTCACAGTGATCTTTCTAGATTTTTCCATTCACATAGAATCATTGTCAGCTTCTAGAAGCTCATCACATCTGACCATCTACCTAACTTCATTTTTCCTTTGAAGAATGTTCTGTGTTCTCACTATGGAGGCAATTTCCTGTTCTCAATATTCCTAAATATTAAGTCTTTGATTAACCCTAAAGTGCTCAGTGAATTGTTAAAATTTTCTGCTCTACCTTGGTGGGTTGTATTAGGTGAAAATATAATTGCGGAATATTCTATTTACCCAAAACATATACTCTTGGTACCTCAGTTGTAGAATGCCTCATGAAAAGTGCCTCATTTTTTGTGTGCAGAAGGTTTTAGGTTTGACTACCGATGCCACCATTTATTAATTGGATGTTTTTGGGTATTTTGCCTGAACGTCCTAATCCTTAATATCTGTCATGTGCAAAATGTGATAAGAATACTTATCTTATTGAAACTGTCATGAAGACGAGAAGAGGCATATAAATCATTGGCGCACAGGCCTGTAATGGTGAATGGGCAGCACCTACAAAAGTTTTTAACAGATAACTTATTGCTTGCTTTTCTCTTACTTCCAAAAAGATACTGTTTGTAGTAGAAATTTTAGAAAATCCAGTTAAACCAAATGAATGAAAGAAAAATCCCTCATAATCTCCAGACCCAGAGACACTCAGTGGTACCATTGTACTATACAGCTTCCATGTTTCTCCATCTCTGTCTCTCTCATTCTCCCCTCTTCTCTCTTGGCCCCCAGATAGTAGGTTCATTCATATGCAGTTACTGATATTTGGCCATATTTTATTTCAGTTAGTAACAGTTTCATCTGACTCATTTTAATATACTGCTAACATTGTATAGTATGGTACATAGTGTTTTTTATCTTTTTATAGGTATGATATTACAAATATCCTTTCAATTTATTAAATATTTTTCTGTAATATGACTTTTAATTGTGCATCATCTTAAATTGCACGATTATACTTTTTTTCAACCAGTCACCTATTACTGGAAAATTGAATTGTTTCCAATTTTTTGTTGTTATAAAGAGGGCTGAGATAAACATCCTTATAGTTTTGGAGGGACTGAGATATAGTGGTTCAGAACACAGACTCTAAAGACAAGAAGTCTGTGCTTAATCCCTTACTACCTATGTGAATTTCATCAAATTAACTACATCTCAATTTCTTCATGCATAAAATAAGGATAACAAACCCCATAGAATCACTCAGAATTAACCCATCTCTAGTGTTTAGAATAGAATCCTTGGGTACACAAATATTAATGAGTTAAGTATTTAGCTATTGTCTTTAAACACACATATACATATTTATTTAAAAAAAATTATAGGTAAGAAGCTTTTGGTACATCTTGCTGGCATGAGCTCTAAAAAAGTTGGCTAAAAAAATTACTCTTCTGTAGTACTGTATAAGAATTTGGTTTCTACATTATGGGAAAGATACATCAGTCTCATCATTATTATATCCTACTCATGACTCAACACGCACAGATTTACAAAGTTTTTTTTCTTCAGATTTACAAAGTATTAACATCTGTGAAATCAGAAGGCATCTGTCACTGTTAAGCAGGTGACTGTTATAAGCACTTTGTGTAAATCTCACTTACAACTAAGATCAAGAAAGAATAGAAATGTGTCTTAACATCTACGAATTTCACTTTCATTTAGGAGATATGAAACAGGCAAACATACATAAGAATCGTGACCTAAGTGTCAGGCGAATGACATAAAAAGATAGTTTTCAGAGAGCATCTTGAGAGATTTCGAAAATCTCTACTGAAGAACAAGAGGTTCCTGGCTGTATTTAGAAGACTGGGGAGGACCGATGGAGAGAGAAGGAAAGTCTACTGTCTCTCTATCTCTACATAATTCTGTATGTATTGCTAGGCCTCAGTGCAGTGGTGTAGAAGCCCAAGACGGCATTCATGAACCCTTCAGCTATAGTATGTATCATTCTCTCTGAATTAAATACTTCCTGCAGACTCCATCCCTCTCACACATTGACTTCCTATTTTAAAATCTTCTACCATTTATCTAAACACAGTACACTCTGCTTTAGGTCTTAGCCTACACATGCTTCAGCTGGGGAGCTTTTCATGATACCCTGATATTTGTTAATTATCATTGGTGTGCTCCCCACTGTACCTGGCCAATACCTTTACCTTATTACTTATTACACAGCATTTTAGTTCCTACTGACTTGATGTCTGTCTTATTAAGCTAAAAGCTTCTAGAAACGAGTGCTCCAGCTCTGGCACCATGTCTGGCACATGGCAGATACTTAATAGATTTAAACCGAATGAATTACCTTACCCAGTCCACGAATGCAAAATGCTGGGGTCCTTGGAAGTTGTAGTCATAAGGGTTCCAGCATGAGTTCATTGTTTTGGGAAGATCTGGCGCTTTGCTGATTTTCACTAAGAGTTGAAGCACAGATTATGTACTTTTGATGTTACACAGTTTAATGTTCCTTTTATTTCAAACTTATTATGGGTGCTTATTTTAGAGCAAGCTGTCTGTGCCTGTCTGAAACCCTCATTAAGTTGTCTCTTGAAACACTGCATGAATCAGGGCGTATTGCATCTGAGAGCCCATTTTCAGCTGTTGGTACAGTGAGAGCTGAAACCAGAAGCTGAAAATGAGTCATCATTCACTCACTAGCATTTAGAGTCCTTTCAACTTAATCTGAAACAAAATTTTGTTCCTTCACTTTTTTTCCCTCTTAGGATACTTAAGCTATTTGCTTGTTGGCTAAGTTTATCTAATTTAGCAGTGAGAGTGACTAACCAGTCACATTATCTTGCAGAGTGAAACTCTTGCCCTTTGAAAATAAAAAGTTAATTAAAAGATATCCGTCAGTTGATTTGTGTTTACACTTTTTCTAAACTGATCAAATATGGTACGTGAATTGAGGATAATTAGTCAAAGTTTGCACTAACATAAGGAACAAATTCTGCCCCTTGTCTAGACACACTTAGCATACCCTAGAACCTTGGAATCAGAGAAACAAGCTGAATTTTTTGTACTGTAGTTTGTGTAACACTGGGGGGTACACGTAGGAATGGATGTGTTGAAGTAGTATTAATCATAATAAATGAAGCAAGGAAAGAAAGTCACAACGATGCCTAAATTCAACCCAGAGTTCTGTGTCCTATTTGTCTGTGTATACACATACATATATATATATATATATATATATATTTTTTTTTTTTTACAAAATAGCCTATGTTGAAGCAACAGTATTTGCACTGTGAGATCTGTGTATCAGATCTTTTTAGGAAAATATAGCCCAAAGCAGGGAAGCTATCATTTCAAAGCATGCCAAAGTGCTTAGATATAGCCAGGAAATTAACCATGTCAGCAGGCATGATAATATTTCCTGTAAAGCCCGAAACTCCTTTTTCTATGCTAACAATTATCAATGTCTAGTATTTCTATCATGAGATATCTTAACACTTTTCTAGTTTTTCTTGTTTTGTTTTGCCTAACTCCCACCCCCACCCCCACCCCACCCCATAGAGCTGATCTCCCCTGGACTGCTCTTCCTGGCAGTTGTTGAAGGGGACTTAGAAAAAGGTCTTGAAGGATTGTGATCAGTCCTGGCCCTCAGTCCCCTGCTTCTTCTTTCTACTACAGGCTCCGTGGAACATACATGCCAAAGGCCCACACTTGTCACGGTGTCACGGCGGGGTGGGGGGAAACTATATTGACCTGTCACAATTTTTTAAAAGTGTTTTTGACATGATCTTGATATCCTTATCAAAGTAATTTTATTAGTCTTTTTGTCAATCAACTAATTTTCTTTCGAACATGGGGTACGGACAGGTATTTAATTCATTGTCGGAGGCTTCTTGAACTTGGAATATGGGATGTGGAAGCTTTGGAGAGGGTTCAGAAGAGAAGATGACAGAAAGTGAATAACTTTTGGAAAAATAGTGAAAGAATTGTAGTTGCAGCATTTACTCTAGAAAAGAGCAGGGTCGATGTTATATTCATGTGCCAAGAATAAGATCCTTTATAATATAAAAGCTAGTAATGAATTAAGTTGACTATACTATGAGGAAGGCAAGGGGAACAGGATTCAGTTATGGGTAACAGATTTGTCTTAGGTGGAAAGATGATTTTCTTTACTCTTGAGGCTTGATGGCTTGATTAACCAGGGAATAGATTACAAAATACTATGTGGCTTACTTTGGAGACCTCAAAAAATGGTAAATTTTTCTCTGCCTGGACTACCTGTGAAGATCTAAAGGGATATACCATGTAACTTTTTAAAATTATTTTTTCTTTTAAGATCCTAGATTAAAAGCATTACAATTTTTTTGAAAACCAGCTCTGTGTCCATATCCCTAGGCAATAAAAGAAATAACTGATATGAATAATTATGAGGCTCAAACCTTATTTTGGAATTACCACCTAATCTTATTTTGTGAAAGACGATTGTGAATTCTTAGGTAATTGCTTTTTCGTTCTGCTTTAGGCTCAATGAATCTCTCTCATTGTTTTAAGTTGTGTTAACATATGTTTATTAAACTACTAATGAGACCAAAGCCATGCTGATTAAAAACAGAATTATTTATTTAAACTTTTCAACATTATGAAATCAAAGATAGATTCTAACATTGGAAGATAGATCCAGCACTTCTAATGAGTTGTTTACTGTGTACCTAGAGTTGTTTTTTGAGAAGTTTATTCCAGGTTTGTTGAAGTTACAAAAATTTTTATAAAATAGAATCTTTTAAATCATAAAAGCAATTTATTCTAAGAGTTCTCAGTAGGATATATATTCCTGAGTGATTTTTATAGCATCTAGTTAAAAAAGAAGTACATTGCTGTTTGGGCGCTGCACATCGAGTAGATTTTGTTGATTGATACCCATTATAATTTTTTAGAAAGTTTGTGATTGAAATTTTTTCTTTGCCTGATCCTCCTTTCCCACTCACTGACTTTTGCCTTGCAGTCACCCTTCCTTTTCTTCAAAGCCGCAGTTTAAATATATCTTTTCAGTGTTATTTTCTGATTATCTTGCCTGGTTTCATGTGCATATTATCTTTTGATCTGCTGTCTATTTTCAGTTTGGAGTTTGTCCTATTTCTGAAATAGGTCAATATATTTAAAGATATTTGTCCAGTGTTCTCTTGTCTGTTCTTTGGGAGGGACTTGTGCTTACCAATCACACATATTTTGACTGATACCTTGAAAGCAGATCGGCAGCTTCTTGACAGCAGCAGGGTCAGTCTGCTCCCCAGTCACCCTGTCCCCCGGTCTCCTCTCCCTCCTTACCATCCCTGTCTGGGTTCAGTACTCCTCACTGACCTGAACTATTGCTGTTCTTCCTGCTTTGGTGTTCTGCTTTATAGACAGATCATTCTCAAACACAGGAAGAAGCAAATCTGTACTTTCTCTCCTTGCTTAAAATCCTTTGCGCCTAATCTCTTGTCCACAAGATGGGATCTAAACCTCTTAGTGTGCACAAAAATGATCATCTGGGACGAGCTGACCATTCCCGGCTTCCTGGGCAGCATCTTTCCCCACTACACCCTTGCATCCTTCACTCACACATTCATCTCTCCAGCCACACCACACTCCACGCTCTGGGTGCAGGAAACAGGCTGAGCGAGGCCTTGGAGCAGGAAAGTGAGGTACCGAAGCTTCCGCGTGGGATCATGGGATGTGGCCTAATTGGTCTAAGCACGCGTTTGCAGCACCAGCGCGGGTTAGTGCCAGAGCCCTGGAGCCAGGGCAAGGAATGGTGCTGCTGGGTCCTCCTGCCAGTACCTCTAAGGGGAGAGGAAAGCTGACTCCGAAGAGCTTGCCGCATTTCCGCGCCCCTGCTCTGATACGTCCTCTGTTTCTCTCCCCAACCTCAGCGTGCGATGGTGATCACTGGGGGCCTCACTGCAGCAGCCGGTGCCAGTGCAAAAACCGTGCTCTGTGCAACCCCATCACGGGGGCCTGCCACTGTGCCGCAGGCTTCCGGGGCTGGCGTTGTGAGGACCGCTGTGAGCAGGGCAGCTACGGGAATGATTGTCACCAGAGATGCCAGTGCCAGAATGGAGCCTCCTGCGACCACGTCACAGGGGAATGCCGGTGCCCACCAGGATACACCGGGGCCTTGTAAGTGACTGACGTGCTGCCAAGCGGCGCGGCAGAGCCCACCTACCCTTTCAACTCGTGCTGCTGTCGCCACCATATTCCTTGTGCCTCAGTTTCTGCTGCAGCCCGAATAGCTGCTGGTGGGTGTGGACTCCAAATACAGACAGGGAGATGAACAGTGATAGCCCCGAGGTCCTCCTGCTGTTTGGCCCTTAACTGTCAGAACCCGGCCAGAATCTAAGGGCCGACTCACCGGGTAGGAGGAGTCAGCATGCTGTGCGAATGGCAACATTTAATGGTTTTTGTAGCAGATTTCAGTTTCCACTTTGAATCCACCAGGATTACATTCACTTTATACTGCTGGCTGTTCCCAACCAGACTGTTCTGCTCTTTCTGACAGTTAATCAGGTGGATAAAGCAGGGCGTGTTAATATTTTAGAAAAGGAGGATGTTACAAGTAGTCCGTACAAGATTACAAAGATTAATGGGTTACTTAATGCCCGGGATTATTATACACGTTGCTTTGTGACGATCAAGATGTATACAGTGAATCCGTGTGGGTCGTGTGCACAGGTTTTGAAGTGTTTTTCTGGAGAACACTGAAGCAACTACTCATTCCCCACTACTGTCTTTATCTTGTGGGAAGAGGATTCTTCCATTTGCTTCTATTAGCAAACAGAAGAAGAGGCAGGGTTTACCAAAAAAGTGAGAGATAGAAAAATCTTGTTTCTTTACTGAGAAAATTATTCTTATAAGTCACAGAACTAAAACTTGGAAAGAATGCAGCTGATTAGGTAAATACTTCCTGCCAACAATGTTAATGTCCTTAAAGTAGAGCTAAAGAAAAAACTGCATTACCCTAGAAGGCCCTGATTTTCAGAAGAATGGATGATCATCATCTCAAACTGTTTAATTGTTAATATTGTTTTTTATGGGTTTTCATGGAGGTCACAATTGAATAGGGCTGTGGGAAACTTGGAGCGGTTTCACAGGAGGGCCAAAGAGACAAAGGCTTAGAGAAGGGGTGCATGACACGGGGGTAAAAGGAAGGGGAACTTGTCAGTCTGAAGAAGTGCTGAAAGTTGATTACGAAGAATGTGTGCACCAAGAGGGTTTTGCAAATGTTTTGATTTTCTTTGAAATTAGAACCAACATAAAGAAGAGCAGACTTAACTATAGTGCAAGTGCTTTATAAGGGTTCTATGCAAAGTGCTTGTCACCAGGGAGTGGTGATTTGGTGCATTTTTATTTAAGGGACTGATTTTCTCCAAACTGAAATTATTTCCTTAGAAACTACCCCAAAATAAAGGGACAGCCCGGGCGACCTCTGCCAAGACATTACTAGCCGATATGACAAATGCCCTGGATGTTAATTAAATAATTATTAAATGAGGAAATCTTGTCTATTTTAAGGCCCTGGGTGCTCTTGGGTCTATGGACCTGAGGATCATGTGTTTGGGTAAATAATGGTGTCCTTCGTCGTACTTTAATCTCTCAGCTGTGAGGATCTGTGTCCCCCTGGCAAACATGGACCACAGTGTGAGCAGAGGTGCCCCTGCCAAAATGGAGGAGTGTGTCACCATGTCACTGGAGAATGCTCTTGCCCTTCTGGCTGGATGGTAAGCTTCCTTCCCACCCCTGCTCTAGTCCCCACAGTCATGTACTCCAGCTCACTCAAGTAAATGCCATGTGAAGAATTCTAGCACAAAAGACAGCAGGAACGAAGATTAAAGTTTCCAAAATTGGAAATACATAGCCATTTTAAAACTGAAATCCTTGTGTCCAGAGAGAGCAGAATGATTTAGTCCTGGACTTGAAGTATGTGGAGAGTCCTTGTGGAACAGAGAGTGCCCATCTGTCCTGCATTTTTCCCTAATGATAAAATGAGAGCAGAGCTGATAAATTATTTAATAACCATTTCATAATTATGTCCACTAGTTTTTTGAGAACATTATTCTCACCAGATTAAGTGTCTTGTGAAAAACTCTATCCAGTCCTAGAAGTCTGGAGACACATGGAAGTAAGCCAAATGTGCTGGGCATCGTAGAACTTCTCAGAGACCTCAGTGTGATAATGCAGGGAGAAGCTGTAACTCATCACACCCCAAACCTCACCATAACACCTTTTCTTCATGTAACAGTTCATAGGCTTAGTGCTATGTAGAATACACAGTGTCACAACATTTACTAATTAGACTTACCTGAAATCAGTAAATAATATTGCGTCTTATATCTCTGGGTTGGTTTGTGCAGAAGGGTGGATGACCAACATGTGTTTCCTTCATTGACAATCTAGTTAAAAAAAGCCATTCGCTTCATTATCACCTATCTCTGTCAGTTTCCAAGGTGACAGGTGACTTCTTACTGGCCAGATCCACCGAGGACTCTTCTGTTTTTATTTTGCTTCACTTCTGAAGTTATAACTCTCTTGATCACTCATTCCCTTCCTTAACCTCTGTCCTCCACTCCTCTAATAACCTTTTCTGTTCTCTTATTACAGATCTCTTTTCCTAGGTTTCTGTTTTGTTCTTCTTTTATTTTCTCACTATAAACCATCTCTAGAAATTTTACTTAGATCCATGACTTTTGCAACTATCTGCTGATTTCACCAAATCTCAATCTTACCTGCTGTGAGCCTAGATGTGTATGCATCACCATCCTGATACAAAGACACTATCTGTCTGGACTGTGCCTAAGCTGGAGTCTCCAGATGTGGAGGTAAAATGGCCCAGAATTTCTCTTTATGGTGGATCTTGAACAAAGGAGGCCTGGAATCTACTTCCCAAGGGTAGTTTTGAGAAGTGTGGTAAAGCTCAAAATGTCAGGACCACTGAAGCAAGTACAGAATAAATGCACAAAGTGGGGGTCAGAAATGTGCAAAGTGAGGGTCAAAGTTGGCCAAAGTCTGACCCTAGAAACAAAACATGAAGAAATTTCACAGGACAGTGGTGTCAAAGAGAAGCAGCCTTTTATTGCGTACCTGAGGACAGGCGAGCAGGGCAGCTATTGAAGGAGCACTGAGCTGGTTCCAGCGGGCCCAGCAAAGTTAGTGTTAACACAGCCGAACTCGTCATAAGTCTGAGGCTTTCTTGCAGCCATTCTTCTTCTACCCTTTTTTAAAATTTTGTGCTACTGGAGGTTGAACCCAGTGTTTTCCTGCCGAGCTACATCGCCACCCCTTATCTATTTATTTAGGTTTTGATTTTGAAACAGGATTTTGCTAAATTGTTAGATTGCCCTGACTGGGCTCAAACTTGAATCCTCCTTCTTTAGCGTCCCAGAGTGCCAGCTTCACAGCTGAGCAGCACCACACGCAGCTTCTCCTATCTTTTTCATCTGAGTGAAGTTTAGCACTTCATTGCCTGAGGTGGAAACACTAGACTGTCTTGGACTCCTGCTCTTCTTTCATTTCCTATAGTTAGCCTTTTGCCAGGCCGGACCCTTGGTTGGTCCTTGGCAAGGGAGAGATTTGCTGGAGTGGCAGCGTCCAGAGATCTCTGTGCTCTTTAGACGAGGAGCTGCCAGTGTTCTACTGCTAGGGGCTCTCATCTTGGTGTCATCCGTGAGCTGCCTCCTCTTCAGGTTGCAGCGCTTTTTATTCTCAGGTGGAATGGTCATGATGTGAGATAACAGGCCTGGACCACGAGAGCAGTAAGTAGACAGATGGATCGTGACTTGGTCCGCTGCAGCCCGCCCTCTGCCGTCCTCTGGGCGCTGGCCCTACCTCCACAGAAGTTTCTCACTGAATGCTTGAGGTCATCTTCTCTTCTCTGTGTGGCTGAGCTTCCAACTTAAAGTTGTCCCTCATGACATTATATTTATGCTATCATTTTAGGTGTTTTTCAAAGACGAATGTGCATTTCTATTAGATAAATGCACACAGACATACTTCAATTAATAGAAATAACATCTTCTTAAAGATGGGTCCCCTTAGTCCTTCTTCATAAATAACATTTCACCAGCATCCCTGAGCGCGTGTGAACCACTATGGGTCATCAGAAACAAGTCCTGAGAGGGAAATTTTGAATGAAAACCCCAGCTCAGTGTGTGCTGACCTTCATCACATTGTCACCTTTCTTGATTGTGTTTTCACCTTACACTCAGTAAGTGGTGGAAGAATTAGAACTATTTTTACACACGTCCCCTTCACTGCCCTGTGAACTAATTAGGTGTCCTTATCTTCAATTCTCAGTGCTAGCACTACATCTGGCACGTAGATGATTCTTGGTTAAGCTCTAATTTGGATTCTCTCTCAAATGCTTTTTCGGTTCCAAGAGGCTGTGGACGAACTTTCTCTGTTTGTAGATAGCTAGAAACCACCAAAGGAGACTTAATTAGCACACCAACTGCCCTGGTGGGTAGCCAGTATTAGAGAAAATATATTTTCTTATGCAATCCAGAATAAATATTTACAAAACCATCTGGTGTTTGCTAGGCTCCAATTTCGGAGTGCTCACAAGTCTGCCTTTTTATAGACAGAGGGAGAACAATGCTTTCTGATGGTTGAAACCATTAGAAAAATCCCTGTTATGTGGACTATATTGTTTGCTCTAATTATAACTCCAAAAATATGTCCAATAAATACTCCAATAATTATAACCCAATAAATTCAAAACTACAAGTTATGTAGCTTAGCGAGGTAGAAAATAGAGTATTTCATTGACTTTTTGGTAAAGTATCTTATTCTTATCTACATAGGATTGTAATAAATGTAACGACTGAGCCGGACAAGATGGACAGCCTCTCAGATGGGGAGAAATATCCAAATTACTCTCTTGATTTTTTTCTCTCTGGGAAATAAGCTTTCTTATTGATCTTGGCTCAGAAGTACTTAATGAACCTACTGAGAATAAGTCTTTTTCTTCTGAGATAAATGTCTAGGTTCATTTCTGTAGAGTATTTCTTACTCAGTGTTGCCATTAATTCAGGTACCCCAAATTTTAATCTTACGTTATGGTACATTTTAAGAAATAAAGCCAGTGATAATATGTATTTTCTCTGGAACATATGGTAAAGCATCTGGATGTTCCATTTGCACCAGATGTTGCCATTTATGTAACGGATGCTCGATAAGTATTGTTGACTTACTGTGCATGTAAGACATAGCAAGAACAATTGGGAGGATTCATAAATTCCTTAGGTTGCCATAATGATTTGATGTAACTCTATCTTATGCTTCAATTTTTAAATGGGTTTTTCTCAGGTTTACTATTTTGCTGTCTTTGAATGTGTCTTGAGATTTGGGCTTATGAAGGAAATGAGTCCATCTAAAATTTCTAATATTTTTAAGATAATGAACAATGTTTGTTTTCTAAAATTCCCTTAATCTAATTTTCTCACAGCCCTTTTCCCATTCCCTCCTTCACTTTCTGCTTCTTCTCTTTTCTTCTCCTTCCCTCGGTCCTTCTCTGGCAGGAGGCCCATCTAATTTTCCAAGTCTCTTTTAATGCAGGGCACAGTCTGTGGTCAACCCTGCCCAGAGGGTCGCTTTGGAAAGAACTGTTCCCAAGAATGTCAGTGCCATAATGGAGGGACATGTGACGCTGCCACGGGCCAATGTCACTGCAGTCCAGGATACACAGGGGAGCGGTAAGGGACACTCTGCTGTCTTTCTGAACATTTGTACTGATGTGAGAGGAAAACTTGGAGGGTTTGGGGAGAATCTTGAATATCCTGTGTCTGATTGTACATAGTGTCCCAGAAGCACCTGCAATGTGTCCCTGTGTTTGAAAGATTCTATTCTAATTCAGTGTATGGGACTGAATCACAGACAGCAATGATGAATTGAGATCACAAAGAAAGTACTGAGAAAAAAACCATAAAATATTCGCTCTTCGGAACCCATAATGGATGCGTTGTTCTGAAAAGTTAAGTGGTTAGGATTGCCACTTCCATTTTAAGTGTTTTTGGATAGATTGGTTTCAAAATGGGATGTGGACATAGGTATCTTTAAAAAAGCATAAAGTTAGCTTACTAAGATTTCATGTTCTGGTAAGAATATTAGTCGTTATGTTATGTTATATCGTATGGTGATAATTGTGTGAGATCATGTGGGACTTTAGGGTTTGCTGAGCCACATGAAATAGGGGTAACAGGGTATTGTGTTCTTATAGTTCTTATGCTACTGTTTGCCACTTCCTTATTAAAGGGTAAACTGTTACTTCGGCAGGGTCTGCTCACCCTACTTTTGATTTGCTCTTAATCTATTACGTCTTGGAATACTGAATACTGAAGTTCATTGAATAGTGTGTAGAATGAGAGAAAAGACTCCGGAGGCGAAAGGGTATAATGATTAAAAACAAAGATTTGGGGATCTCGTTTAATTCAAATGTCCTTAGAAACATCTGTAATGTTCAAGTAATAATCATACCTTGCCTCTGAAATTGTGATATGGAATAAATGAATTAGTACCTCAAGGCCTTCAGAGCAGTACTGACACTTACACGTATAGCTATGATAGTTGAGTGCTTTCTATGAGCTGTACAAATATGTAATTATCATTTGAGTAAATATTTGTGAACTGCATGTATGAATAAAAATTCCTTAAACCTTTTTTCCTCAATTTTTTTATGATTCTTAATAAGATATTGTGGGTTTTTTTCCCCCATGCAGACACTGAACTTAAGTTTGTAAAGTTCTTTTTCAGATTCTAGCTGGGTATTTCCAGATAAAGAAAACTTTTAAATATTTACAGTTTTTTAGCCATTTATAAAACATTTCCATTAATATTAATGTTACTTTTACCAAACATTATTAATTTATAGAATCATATCATACATAGATAGCATTAGTCTTCTTTTTAATATTTATAATGATCATTTCATTTCCTTGAATTATTGCATAATTTGAACCTCTGAATCAGTGTTAACAAATAGATCTGTCTTGTTCTGAGTTTTATTGAAAATGGCTTCGCTATAATTTCATATTTGCTATTGATTATTGGTAAAGTGTCTTCTTTGTGCTTATGCAGTTTTTGTCCATATTTTTATTAAGAACTTTTATTAGTAGTATCTAATTAATTTTCTTATATGTTACTATTATCATTATGTATTTTCATTTTCTGATGTTATGAGTTGTTAACACATTTAGTACATAGTTTTTATAACATGTAATGGACTACGCAGAATGTTTATTGACCAACATTCTAATTTTAGGTTGTGTTTTGGGTAGACAAGATTGTTAGATGATTTCTGGATCCAGGTAAAATCTTGTAATAGAAAAATGAGTCAGGATAGGAGAGGCGCAAGAGCACTCAGAATCCAAAATAATGCTTTATGTTCAATTATTGGTCTATAAAGATTTCAGTGTAACTGTTTTATTGCCCTTTAATGGTTAAGTTTTAAATTAAAGGCAACACAAAAACAACAGGCTTACAAGGACAATAAGTTCTTCTGTGGAGTATAGGGAGTAATTGGTAATTTTCAGGTATATTTTAGATTTCAAGCAAGGAAGGCAAGGAGTTACAGAAAGAGAAGGTGAACGAAGAACAAGCTTTCTTCCTGAATTATTGCTTTTGTAACTGCTGTTTTATGATCCATCAGTGATGATGATGATGATGATGATGATGATGATGATGATGACATGATTCTTCTTTTCAGTTGTCACTCCACCTGGGTTCTGGATTTAGCACACATACTAACTGACTCTGGAGTTAACTGCACACAGTGACAACACACACGTTTGTCATTATGAAAGAAGAACAATGAGTGTCTTTGGGCAGTTTGTGGCAGAAGATGTAGGGGAGGATGCCCTGAAGTCTGGGGTCTTAATTTGTCCTTTCCTTTCTCTTGAGAAGTCAGTATAAATTGATCTCTGAGGTCAGGACGGAGGGCTGCTGCCCGAGGAGAAGATACCACCACACACAGCTGCCAGGAAAGCATCTCCAGGATGTGGGAACAGCCCTGCCAGCCACAGTGAAGCAAAACAACAAAGCAGGCCCCTTGTAGGCTGGCAGAGTTGCACATGGGATGGCCAAATAGAGGTTTGGGGTTTGTGGAAAGGTCAAGGGGATACTGCGGTGAGAAATGTTATGTGGTACAGTCAAGTAAGACTGAAGAGGGAATGGGTTCCAGATCCTCACAAAGTTCTTCTGAAGATATTTTTAAAAGCATTCCTAATGGTAATGGCATTTTCACAGAATTGCTTGAGACCTTTGATGGCCTGGTGTGGGGTCTGTGCATAGAATGGGTGCTAAGTGGTGGCTGGATGAAGCCCTCTGGGACTTGATAGTGGAATTTGTTAAGAGGAATCCGAAGCCTGCCCCGCCCGCCAAGCCTCATGTTTTCTATTTCACTAAAAGTGAATATGTATGTGAGTGAAGGAGGTAAAGTCAGAAATTACACACAGAATGGCATGTGGGAAGTGCAGCATTGGTCTTCAATAGAGGAACTCTTTCCTGTCTCTAGGACCCTTGAAAAGTGGGCTCCTTCCCAGTGCTTTTTATATTTTCTCTGGAGCTGCAGTTCCAGATGTTAGAAAGGCAGGCAGCTGATCCAGTACAGTCCAGGTTTAATGAAGAACATGATTTGTTCACACTAAATCATGATTTGACCTAACTATTCTGGTCAGTGTAGGGAGGGACATGTTCAAAAGGATGAAAGAGGAAGGTGCCATCTCTTACATACTCACTCACTTCCTTGACTTCAAAATGAGATGCAACATCATAACCAAATAGGTAGTAAAACAAATCTGTGATCCTTAGCGATTTGAGAATTGGCGTTGTGTTTTCTTAACTAATCTCTCCTTAATGTTTATCCATTTTGCCAGTTCTGAGGTATTTGAAATTAAAAAAAAATTATAAGTCCCAAATTTCTGTATTTCTACTATGGCCAATACTTATTTCTGTCTTTACTAGATTCTCTACCATATCTCTAAAGAAAATGTATGTTCTCCTTTACTGATTCCTGAGATCACTTTCCTTGTTCTACTTGAGTCACAAATAGAGTATTTAAGGACATAAAATAAGTTGAGAAAGAGTGCTTCTTGTAGATAAAGGAAATGACAAGAAGTCAATCATAAGCTCCTCCATGATTATCTTTGCTCTCAAAATAGAAAATATTCTGCACACATGTATAGAATTATCATACTACACTCCATAAATTTGTGTGATTAAAATAGTAATTTAAAAGAAGATGGAAAATATGTATTTCTAGAAAGACATCCTACCATTTTGGTCTGATAGATGGAGATAGATATAATTATTATGAACAAGATTCTCTTACAAGTGCAACCCCCACAAAAAAAGAACCATACTGACATAATGATTGCTTTAGGAAGTAAAATTTAAAGGAGTTTTCATTTCCCATTTATAATACAAACTAAGTAAATTTAATTGTAGATTAGAAAGGTAAATATTGGTCAGGACCAGCTATCATGGATTTTGTTTTCCCAGAGAATAAGAGGACTTTGCCGAGATATGACAAAATATGCACTCTGTTCTCTGTAATTTTGTAACAGATACGTTCTCAGGCTTCCCATCTATACCACTTTTAGAGTGCTTTTTACTGAGTCAAAAGTATGAAAATAGTCCAAACCTTAACAATTGGATTTGTTTCCAAATCCACTGAAGAGAAAGTGATGTTACTTTACTTTGTTTATATTTTTCCTTTTGGTACTGGCTCAGAAGGAAATCCAAACAGACACGTTGTAAAGTTGTCTCACCAGCCTTCAACAGAGCCATGGTGAGGTCAAACCATTGGACCTTGATATTTCTATCTTTAAACTTTATACCTTTAAGGGATGAACTAAATGTCTTAGCATATTAAAGCTTCCTACAGGTTGAAAATAATGAGGACCTTTAAAAAACTGTGACCCAAAGTAAGCGTACACTTGTGTAATTCTAACACATGCATTTGATTTTATGCTTTTAGCTCAATTATCCCAGCATTTCTCTTATGGTTTAGTGTTTGCAGACTTTGCCTATTGACGATGTACCTGATGATATGTCTGGAATCTGTGAGACAAAGCTCACAGGAGGCACTTTTCCTTGTGTGCATCACATTCAATACATGCTAGAGCCAGAATTAACCCAAAAACTGTCAAAGAATTTCCAAGATTCGTCCTCTAGTCTAGAATCCTAGTATTGAAAGCCACCACACCCGCTCATTAAAAATATGGAAAGCCTTGTGAAGAGGCTGTTTCTTTGCTCTTTTGTTACGTATTTGTTAGCATGCCTTGTTGTTCACTTAACACAGTTCTGAAAAATGTAATGCTGACCTGTATTTTTCACTCTGTCTGGCATGACTTGAGAGCCACATGGGAAGTGGCTGCTGAGACAGAGTGTACCCTACTTGTGACAAGCACCCACCTAGAGGAACCCCTGCTCTCTTTCTGTCCTTGGCAGAAAGCTCCCCTTCTTCCAGAGAGAACCCTGCCACCTCCTCTCACCAAGAAGCTTGGTGAGCCTAACAACTGTGTGTGCTTTCCAAGTGATAGAGAATTTTCTCTTTTTTTACCATGATTCACCCAGCAACTCAGCTTCCCGCCTCATGCACCTTGCCAGAAGCACGTCCTTCCCCCAGGCCAGAGGTCTAATGCCATGTTTAAAAACTAAAATAAAGTACTTTTTGAGGTCTGATACTTTTTCCTTGCCATTTTGCAGACCCTCTTCACAATGGAGGATGACATCCCTCTTGGCGAAAATCTTGTTTTAGGAAACTCCACCCCTTCCTATAACCTACTGGCAAGAGCTTCCCACTTGAAATGGGGGACACCTGATGTCAGTGGCTCAGAATCTCCCAAATCTAAAGAGGATTTTACTCATTAGTTACCAGCTTTCTAAATGAGGGGCAATGATTACTACTGAACTTTGAAAAGAGAGGAGTTGTGACTAATATTAAAAATTAATGTCAATGTGAAGCCAGGAGAATTAAATTTCAGTTTCAAATGCTCACAAAGTTTTCTATTGAAAATGGGGAAAAGCGACTTCTTAAATTTCCATGGTCTGGGACTAATGTATGGACAATTTCATTTCTGCCTTTCTTGGTGTCTACTAAAGTGCTATATATGCCTCTAGCGAGCACTAAGTGTGAAGCATTCTTCATGTCCTAAGCTTACAATTATTTTATGCTTTGTTATTTATTCCTCTGTTTTTGCTACCATGTAGCCAGAATAATTCATCTCAATGGTTTTCTACCTGTAATGGGACAATCACTAAATAATATGAAGTTTAAAAAGCAGTTTTACTTGTACACAATAAATGCATTTTGAACCCACCATTTATTTTTACATGGCGCTGACTAATCTGTCTTCTGTTCCTGCCCCTTGCTTGCTAGGTGCCAGGACGAGTGCCCCGTCGGGACCTATGGGGTGCGCTGCGCACAGACCTGCCAGTGTGTCAATGGGGGGAAGTGCTACCATGTGAGCGGTGCGTGCCTGTGCGAGGCAGGCTTTTCTGGTGAGCTCTGCGAAGCACGCCTCTGCCCAGAGGGTCTGTATGGCATCAAATGTGACAAGCGGTGCCCCTGCCACCCGGACAACACCCAAAGGTGAGTGTTGGTTGCCCCCGGAAACATGTGTCCTATTAAAGTTTTACCCTTAGTGTCCAGGATTTGGAAGGAGGGATCCACGGAGTTTCGCACTGCAAGACCCTTCCTACCCCTGGGATATCTTGGTCAGAAATCATCATGCCAAAGGAACGAGTGAGTGATGGCCCAGGTCAGAGGTACTAAATTGTTAGATGATTGCTGGTGGATATGACATTCTTTTATTTACTAATGGCACCAGATAAAGATTAGATTTCCTGAGCTTGGTACAAATTTTCCCTAGAAGGGAGTGTGTGATCCTCCCTTAGAAGCAAAGATGCAATGGAGAGGCAAGGGGTTAAGCCAAGTTTAGAATGTAAAAATACCATAAAATATTTTTACTGCAGTATCTTTCACTTGACAACACATCTGTGGGAGGAAAAAGGGCCACAGAGAGGAAGTAGATCAGTGAGAGTTTTGTGAAAGTGCTTCGCATGTGGCCTCACATGTGAAATCTCCTTTCAGGACTGATTGCTCTGACATAGAGCTCGAAGGGGTCTTTTAGCTCAAAAATCTCTCAAAGAATTTGAGAACAGGAAAGAAACCACAATCCCACCCACCCTACTGTACCTTGTCTGCTGAAAATATCTTCCCACCCTGCCTCTTCGTTTCCCTCCTCTAAGGACCAGATACACATAACTTAGAATTCCAGGCCTTTTTACAGACTTCTGGGAAAGCTGAATTTGACAAAAATATAGTGCATTATATGGCAGTTCAGATGTTGCTAGAATTACTATTCTTTGCATTCAGCACAGATGTTACTTCATTTATACCTCTGAAGGATAACTCATGGCCACATGAAATCCCAAGTGCACAAAAGTTAAAAGTAAACAGAAGCATGTCATGGTCTTTTCTTCAGGACATTGTTAGGAACAAAAAAAATGGACTTGTTTTCCATTTGTGTGTAGTGTGCATATGCTGGAATGTATTTTAGAGGGACATGTCAAAAAGTATTTCTCAATGTGATTTGGGTAGTTTTGTGAGCCACTTTAGTCAAGTTTTGGGGTTCTTTATTGGAAAATATTGTTGTTCTGTACACAACAAGTTTAGGTTAACATTTGCAGAATAAAAGTGAATAGCTTCTGCAGAGTTTTGTTTCATTTCTCCAATATTTAAGGAGCTAGCAGGATTAGAGACAAATCACAAATGTGGCTTCCTTTCCTGAAGCACAAAGCTTGTTGTGACCAAAGGTTAACCCTTGTGTAGCAGTAGCTAAGAGCATTATGCCCATGTAGTGTTTTGTTGCATCAAATCAAATGTAACGATAAACCTATAGAAAGAAAGAACTCTGCTAGGAAAAAATTTGGAGAAGCAGAGAGAATGTTGGCTTTATTAAAATTGGACACTATGTTAATAGTGGCAAAATGCAGGTAGAGAAATACTTGATACTAATACTATGATAATTTTGAAGTAGTTACCATATAGCTAAGTATGTTTGCTTTAACAAAGAAGTACATGACATTATTTGACAATCACCTAGATAAAAATCACAATAAAATCTAATAGTGTATATCAGATATCAGAAGATTAAAAATAGCATAAAAGCTGTTTTTAAAGACTAGCTTTTACAAGTTTCTATTAAAATTAGTTGAATATTGGTTGTATGTCTTTATTTGGTTAAGTTCATAGTTGGAGGCATCTATTAATTTTTTATATTTTACCTATCCAGGAATTCTTGTGTCTTGAATTTCCATATAAAATTTCTGGAAGTGCAATGTCCCTTTGAACCAAAAAGAATAGAATCCTTTTTAAAAATTCAACAACTCAACTTGTTCATTTACAATCTAATCAAGCAAATGGAGTGTTGCTATCACATAATTCATGATATACATTTGTCCCTAAAATTTTTCACTATTCCAGCTGTATATTTGGGTAGAGGTTTGTGCCCTATCATAAAGAACAATCTACCCCAAACGTAGTGGCGTAAAGAACACTTACCTACTAGCTAATGATATTTTGCTTAGTTATTTTGGGCTGGGCTCAGCTTGGTGATTCTTCTGCTGGTCTCCCTGTGTTCACTTGGCAGATCAAGTGGAGGCTGATTTGTGCTGGATGTCCTCGTTTGCACATCTGCCATTCTGGCTGGGCAACGGCAGTGCCTGAGTCACACACTTCCAGCATCTAGCAGGCTATGCTGGGCTTCTTTACATCAGGGCTGGCTTCTAAAAGCAGCAACAGGCAGGGCAAGTCCCAACAGGAAAACACCTTTCAAGCCTTTGGTTGTGCCATATTTGCAATTTTTGTTTGTGAAACAAAGCAAATCTTACAACTAAGTCTATATTCAGTATGCTCCACCTCTTTATGGGAGGAGTTGCAAAGAATTTGTAATCATTTTTACTTTGTGATCTATTGTAGAGTTGAAATGAGTCTAAATGTATTTATACATAGTATTAGTATTTTAGATTTTAGCACTGTTGTTGAGCCTAAAGATATTTTGGCATGCCCTGAACTTTTCAACTGAAAATTACCTTTTATGGTACAAATGATTTTGAACAGGAGAATAGAATTTGCTATTTAATTAAATTCCATATGGGATATGTATATTAGCTCTTGTTAATAAGGACATTCAATAGCTGCTGGCAGTCAGGATGTGCCTCTTTGCAAATTCCACCTAACTGCCATTGCATTTTAGCATTAATAACATTTAGGAAATGAATAAAGGAAGCTCGATGACTCGTCCTGTTCTAGTCAATATCATATATTATTATCGTACATCATATCTTGTGATAATTCAGCTGTCAGATTTAAAAATACCTCGAAAATGTGCATCTAGTTATATGAGTGTATAAAATAACAAGCTTTCCCCTATGCGTATAATCCTATTTTCCTGTATGCAATCTGTTCTTTAGATAGAAAACTGATATCGAGTATATCACCCTTCAACCTCTAAACTGCTGCTCCCACATCAACACGTAAATCTCATTACCAATTAAGTTGCCTGCATGAGAACCCATCAAATGCCTCTAAAGTGCTCTGGCTTCCTACATCTAATTACAAATTGCAGAATGCTAATTTTGGTGTCAATCAATCTGAGAACCAGTGTGCTGCACTGCCACTCACTGGGGGCATCGAATACCAATTTCTCTGTCTGCCTCTTAGTTCGGTTCTCTGTCCCTAGATTATCTGTTTGCTTATCCTGTATGTGCTTCATCATGAGTAGTATTCGCTACCTGTGTGGGACTTTGAGTAATTCTTGCCCTTTCTATGCCCCTGTTTCCTGTGCCTTTGGTTTCCGGACAGTTACGAGCACTGTATTTGATAATGCACGTGGAATGTTCCCATGGCCCTGGGCACCTAATCAAATAGTGCTTTATAAATACTAGTTGCTGGTCTGTACCTTTAATGACAGTAACAACACAAACATAACAGAGAGCCTGCAATTAGTGATGATTCCCTTTAAGTCACGACGTATGCAGATACACTGGTGATCATTTAGCGTTGCTTGAAAGATCATCTTTGAGAGCTATCGGCAATAAAGATGAATGTGTGAAAGCTAGATCTCGAATTGTGAGCCTGTCATGGTCAGACTTAATTCTTGCCCTCACAGAACTCACATTCCAGAGAGGAAGAAAGACATGAGAGGGCCGTAAAATTAAATGTTGGCTTACAGACTGTGATAAGCAAGCTGAGGAAGCAGATCAGGTATAGTGAGAGAGAACGAGAGAACTAATTAAAATTTGGGTGGTCAGAGGTCTCTCTGAGGAAGAGACTCTAAGCTGAGAGTGGAAGGACAAGACAGAGAGAGACAGGCAAAGAGTAGGGACACTGCCTTCTAGGAAAATGGAAAAACCCATGTGGATGCCCTTCAGCTGGAAACACTTACAAACTAAAAGAAATACATTGTGATAAAGCATAGAAATAGAGAATAATGCTGAAAAGAGAGGTAAAGAAGAGGCAGTGGCGGATGCCGAGGCCATGTGGGCTATATTTAGAGTGATGATATATCTGGTTTCACAAGGACAGGCTGGTTAAGCCTGTTATCCTAATGTATTAGTAGCTCCCTCTTCACTCTTAAAAGTGTCCCGGTTTACACAATAAATCGTGGTCAGACCATCTATAATAAACAATATGGATTTTATTTTAAGTGTTTAGTAAAGCTTTGAAGAGTTTTAAGGAGGAGAATGACATGATCTGATTTACTCTTTAGGAAATGAGGCATGTGTGGCTGCAGGAGATAAACTGCGAAGTTGTTGAGTTCAGGAGGTAGCTTTTGTGGCACAGAGAAGGATGTGAGAGTAAAGGTGAAGAGATGTGGACAGAGTCAAAATGTGCTTTAGAGTTACAACAGTTAAGTCCTAGTGATGAGTTTGATATGGCAGGTAAAGCGGAAAGAGTTGCCAGAAATAATTCCTGGGTAAACAAAGGGAAGGGTGGTACCATGTACAGAATTACAGATGATCGGTAGAGGGCACCAAGTGATAAATGAAGGGAAGAACTGGGGCTTGGTTTTGTTTCATTTTATTTATTGTGCTGGTAATCAAGCCCAGGGCCTGTGCATGCCAGGTAAGTGCCATACCTCTGAGCTACATCCCCAGGCTTAGGGCTCATTTTTTTTTTTTCACATATTATGCTCCAGATGCCATAGGGATGCCCGATGTCTGCTCAAGGATAAGCAATTACCCAAGCGTAATCACAGAGTAGATCTGAGTAGATCTGAGACTCTAACCCTCATCTTCTGAATCTACACCTTTGACCCCCAGGACCCTATCTCAATTGCAGAATTGTTCTTGGATATTTCTTCCTGCCATGTTTCATGAATGTGTTTGTCATGGATGCTGTCTTAGTTACTTTTCTCATTGCTGAGACAAAATACCCCGCACTCCCAGGAGGAAAGGTTTATTTTAGCTCACAGTTTATAGACGTTTCAGTCCATAGTAGGCGGGGTGGCATGGCAGAGGAGCACAGGAGAAGAGAAAAAGTCCATGGCAAGGCAGGCAGGAACCGGCAGCAGCGAAGTGGTGGCAGCAGGCTTCCCTTTCTCTTTTATCCCTTCCAGGCTACAAACCTTTGGGTGGTGCCATCAACATCTAGGGTGGGCTTTCCCATTATCCACACCCAGAACTATGCTACACCAATCAGTGGACTGATTTAGTTATCACACCCTTAATCCATATTCACACACCCTTAATCTACATTCACAAACCCTGGATCCAGTCACTTCCAAAGAGCCCCACCTATGAGCACATGAGGGTTTGGTGGGGGTGGGGGTGTGGGGGTGTGGGTGGCATCTAGATGTAAACCATAGCAGATTTTGCCTAGGAGCACCTAGTTGCAGCAGGAGTCTAAAGGTATATTTACATGAATTTCTGAAAGTGAAGAACAAACCAGCCTATAGACTTTTTCTGAAGAAGAAGGAGAAGGAGAAAAGAGAAGAAGGAAAATAAGAAATAGAACATGAGATGATGCAGCATGGCTGAGCCCCTCTCTGAAGAGACTAGAATGTCAGGCCCAGGAAGTTGTGTGCCTTCACTGGAGGTTGTTCAGGTGGTAGGAGACTGGAAATTACAGTCTTCATCTCTCCTAGACCATCATTCTTTCCAAAAGCAGGGAATCCGTGAACTGTCCTCTGATAAGAGTTCATTTAGCAAATGTCTGGATGCAACAGCAGATTTTTGTTGTTGGCCCTGGTTAAGGGGAAGGCTTTAACTCCATGAGTCAAAGATCATCTTCAAACAGTCTTCCAGCTGTCAGCAGAGCTAGTTGGATTGTTAAGGTTTTCCTGTGGCGAGAAGCACATGTGTTTTGATCCAGCATGCCACAGAATGCCCTATTGTGTCAGCTTCCTAACACATGCATCTTAGCACAGCTGATGTGTCCATTTGCTATGGAGCAACAGCTGGCTGCCTGGCCCCTCCACGCGGCTGCTGTTTCAGGTAACAACAGCTGCTCTGCAACCAGGTAGAGAGAGCTGAGGAGACAAGCAGGCTGACCAGGTCACCGCTTTGGGAGTTATTTGGGCTCTCGGTGGTTAAATGATGTAGTGTTTTCATTGGATGGAGTTTAGCACTTCTCATAGAATTGGCCTTGTATTGAGGTAGTGCTTTTGATTTAAGAAAATTAAAAAGAATTTCCCACAAAGGGATATACGGTTGTAGTCATCATGCAAGAGCATGATGCTGATTCCATACATTTCTACAGTACCAGTCAGGTTGCAGCCATTTAATTAAATGATACCAAGCCTGGGAATGAAGTGTATTGTGCACGGAATTATCCACGCACTTAGTGATCGTGGCTAAAGCAACATTTGCACAGGCCTTGGGTGTCATGTTTACCTCAGAATGACTTGTTCCTTTCATCCTCGTCTCTCAGCTGTCACCCCATGTCTGGAGAGTGTGCCTGCAAGGCAGGCTGGTCGAGCCTCTACTGTAACGAGACTTGCTCTCCTGGATTCTACGGGGAAGCTTGCCAGCAGATCTGCAGCTGCCAGAACGGGGCTGACTGTGACAGTGCGACGGGAAAGTGCACCTGCGCTCCAGGATTCACAGTGAGTCACTCGGCTGTGCAGGCAGAAGGAGGCTGTAAGAGGGAGCATGGCGGTACCACAACTTACGTGACGTACTGTGAAGTGCAGTAAATGTGCTTAAATCGTTCGCATCATTAACAAGAAGAATAAAGAAAAAAGTATTAATAGAGATATAAGCAATGACCTTTGAGTGAAGACTGGGAAAGCAGGGAGAACTATAACTGTATCATTAAATTTTAATATAAGAATATATTGGGAAGTATGATGTATTATAATTATTCCTTAAGCAATTCTTTTACTGTGTTTTTATAGGGAACAAAGAGGTTACTTTCCCAAGTACTTTAGTTATTATTGTCAACAGTTATTGTTTTAATTCCATGAAATTTAAGGATATACAGCAAGTTAGCATTTATTATGTATTTACATTCTACAGTTGGTTGCACATAGTTTTAAGGTCCCTGAGAATCAAAGGGACCTAAATATGCCTGTATGCTAATAAAGCAGAATTGTGCCTATAATTTCTAGGATTTTTTTTTAACCATAAGTAGGAATCTTTTAAAGCAAAATGTGTTGCTCTTGAATTATTTCCTCCCATTCTAAAAAAGATAACATTGAACCTTGAAGAATGTTGATGATTATTCCAGAGCACATAATGTTGAACCGGGGGAATCGTAAAATCACAAAGCTGAGGGAATCTTTACAGGGTTTCCTAACCCATGTCACAGTCCTTTCGCTGAGCCCTTCAGTTAACCTTTGTTTTGAAAAGAGCCCCCATCCTGCTTTTTTTGAAAAGAGATGCCCTCCAATTGCCTTCGGTAGCCCCATTCTGTGTTTAATGCTCATTATTGAATAAATTGAATCATGCTGCTGTCTGATTGTGCGTTCTGTTGCTTTGTTTTGCCCACTAATAATATTACATATTATACAAGGAAGTCTAGGAAGCATTGGAAACTAATGTATGGTCATATTTATGCCTATACATTTATTGACAGTAATTTTACAGCGACAATTTATTTTAATATATCAGCTTATCTGAGCAAGGATGAAAGGTTTGTTTTTTAGCTCTCCTCTGAAGGAAAATCTATTGAAGGCAGTAGGCTTTTTGGGGTCTCATTTAATACTCTATGCTACACATAGGCCAGCTAGTGTTACCCTCGAATCTCTAAAATGTGTATAGCGATGATGTTATAGCAACTTTTAAAAAATACAACGTGTTAAAATTAGAGAGAAAGCATAATCGGCATTGGCGAGATATATTTGTGTTTATTTGTGTTGGCCTGATTGCAGTTGGCAGAAGTGCTTGCATTGTGCTATTTGTGCCCGTCTAGGGAACTGACTGCTCCACCCCCTGCCTTCCGGGAACCTATGGGATAAACTGTTCCTCTCACTGTGCCTGTAAAAATGATGCTGTCTGTTCTCCTGTGGATGGCTCTTGTACTTGCAAGGCAGGTAAGAGTGGGTGAATGAGTCATGCACTTGATTGGGTCCTCTTGTCCCCTAAAGTCACAGGAAAGAAACCCTGACAAGGTTCTAGCACCTACCTCAGCAAGGCCCTAGCAAGGCCCTCACGCTATCTGTGGGGGCTCTGACATCTTCAGGGGTCAGGGGAAAAGGCATGCATCAGATGATCTCTGCCAGCTTTAGAAGTCTGTGAGTCTGTGCTTTGGGGGAGAGTAAACAAGAAGATATGTGTTTGTGCCCCTAACTTGACTAGCCTGGAGTCATGACAAGAAATGCAGCCAAGCACAGATTGTCAGCGAGGCCCAGAATGTGTCCATCCGTAAACTCAGCCAGGATCTTGGATACACATTGTCCATTGTTAATGGGGCCCTGCATCAAAGATGGGATGTTCTTTCAAGCACAAACCTTCTTCTTCTTCCCATATAAGTATTCCAATTTTCTCAGCGTGAACAATATTCAGCATTCCTCCATATGCATCACTGCACATTAAAGTTGCCCCAACGCTGCATCTCTTCCCCAGTAGCCCAGTGGTGTCTCTCAGTGTTGGCATCTTTGGCAGATGACACAGCACACACAACTGTTTGGGTCCTCAGGGTGCCTTTTGTTCGTTTCTGATGGTGTCCTTCAGTGGCTGAGCCAAGCTCTTTGTTGCTGGGGCTCAGCTGAGAGACACTGTTGTGTGTCCCCATAATGTTTCTAAAGTGAAACATGCTTGGAAAGGCCCACTAACCCCCCACTGCCTTTGTTTCTCACCTGCTCCTACATTCTTGTCGTGCAGGCTGGCATGGCGTGGACTGCTCCATCAGCTGCCCCAGTGGCACGTGGGGCTTCGGCTGTAATTTAACCTGCCAGTGCCTTAACGGGGGAGCTTGCAACACCCTGGATGGGACTTGCACATGTGCCCCTGGATGGCGCGGGCAGAAATGTGAATTTTCCTGCCAGGTAAGCCTGCTCTGCCTGGGAAGACTCAGGAGAAGCTGATGCTATAGGGTTGGTTTCTTTTTGCAGTTTTCCTGATTTAAAGTGACTAAGTGAATTAAACTTCAGCCACTATTAGAAGAACCACGGTGGACATAGATTAGAAAAGATATGGACACAGAAATCCGTCATAAAGGCTTTATAAGAATATTTTCCTTCTTGGGGCTGGGGATTCAGCTCAGTGGTGAGAATGTTTGCCTGGCAAGCATAAGGTCTTGAGTTCGATCCCCAGCACCAAAAAAAAGAAAAAAAAAAAAAGAATATCTTCCTTCTTTTCTTTTATTGCTATCCTGGTTCCTCTACTGCCAGTCAAACATTTTCTGTTTCCTATACACTCATCACTTGCTGGCAGCCAGTCAGCAGCATTGGTGAAACCCCAGCGTATGCCTGTCACTCTCCAAATACTGTTTCCATTATAATGGAAACCCCTAGCCTTGGGGGTGGGAAGTGGCAGGGGGCTGAAAAGGATGGTGACTGGTGTCACAGAAATGCTCACTGAAGTGATGAAAGGTTTGGAAACAGCATGGCTTAATGTAAATAACTAGAGGCCAAAGAATCTCCTAAGATTTCCCTAGCTCAGTGCTCACGCCATATCCTTGACCTACTTTGGAGATGTGCGTTATTAGAAATCTCCCCTGTATCTTCCGAAGGCCGACAAGGGAAGCAAATGGGAAGTGTATTCTGTAGTAACCAGCTGATTTCTCCGTCCAAAGCACTTGGCTGTTTTTTCTTTTTTTTCCCCCTCCTTTGCTCCCTCTCTCGTCCTTCCATTGAAATTCTTTTCTCTAGAGCCATTAAGCATTCTCTGAGCAGTGTTCGTTCTCTGCATCCAGGACATCATCAGAAGGCAAGATGACAATGCGACCCCTGAGTTAGGCCCCTGGAGAACGGATTTCCACATAGACTTCCCTCTCTGGGCTTCCTCCTTATTAAGGACAGTCCATTCCCAAAGCATCAAGGGCCTCTCCCTCCCTACAAGCCATTCCATTCCCTCCAACCCTCCAGGACAGTTAAGTTCGCTTTGCTGCCTCTCTTTAGACCAGTGAACAATGAGCAGTACTTGGAGATGGCCTGGAAGGTCGCCTTTTATTCCCTGTCTGACTATGGACAATGCAGAGCTCCTGGAACCACCTCGTCCTTTTTCCTACTTTAGATATGTTAGTAATCAGTGAAGGCTGACAGTTTAGCAGTCAGTATCATGACAGAGCTAAATCCTTTGCAACCCTGTCTAGCAATAGTAAGGCCTAAAAAACAGTTTAATTGATTTTCTTAGTTCAATACATTCTAGACAAATGATCATTTCATCTAACACACCCTGCTTGTCGGTGATGGTTCCTATTGTCCCCCTCCTTGGTGATTGTGTGTCCGTATTTTCCTTAGTGCTTAGCTGGTGTGGGGAGGTTTGTAAGCATTCTTCCTCAGTTCCCAAGATCTGTAGTGAAAGAGCAGCATCTTCCTCGCAAATACAGAGCCTTTCATTCTTTTTCCAGAAATGAAATGACCGAGTCCACCAAGATTCTCATCTCTGTCAGACCACCCACATTGATATGCATGTAAAAACATAAAGATCTAGGAGGGGAAGAGGAAGGAGGGCACGCCAACACGTACTTAGTATCTCGAATCAGGACATTTCATGTGGTCTAGAATTTTTCCTGGAGAGGAAAATGTTTATTAAGGGAAAGTAAGAAAAGATTTTCACTTTTCTTTAGAGTGCCAATGTATCCCATTGAAAACTTATGGAAATGAGCTTACGATGAATAAAACTATAATTAAAAAACTTTATGTGGGCCAGGGTCCCCTAAAGAATAGGGAGCACCGAACTGTGTCATAAAAATCTTTAGGAACAAAAGAAAACATTTTTATGAATTGTGTCTTATGATAATTTTTTTAATTAACTGGCATGTTTACAGATATTGTATATATAAATACCAGCATACTGACATAAATTGGTCTCACCACTTACTGTCCTAAACACTGTATCAGGTATAAAATAGGGTTTGAGCAGTTTTAAAACATTGACCTTCGGGAACTTGCATTTTGGGGACCAAGAAGGCACGGGAAGAAATGACTGTGTTGTAGCGTCTTGAGAAGTATCTGGGTGAGTAGGTATGATCTGAAACAGCTGGCCACGACCCTTTTGACTCCCTTCACAGGACACCCAGCTTCTCACTGCCGTCTTTGATGTGATCTCCCTTGCAGGACGGCACATATGGGCTGAACTGTGCTGAGCGCTGTGATTGCAGCCACGCGGATGGCTGCCACCCCACTACCGGCCACTGCCGCTGCCTCCCTGGATGGTCAGGTGAGAGCCGAGGGTGGTTCTTTCAAAGCAGAAACCTGCCAACTTAATGGCAATACTGTTCTTGCTTTCTCAGAGAAACACATACAAGTCAGCTTTTCAGGAAAAAAATGAAAACACTGAAATCTCCAGTAAATGAACACACTTTTGCCCATGATATCTAATTGCTAATTTTGTTTAATCTGTACCAAGAGCTGATATTTTTGTTGATTTGTGCAGGGGCAATTCTCTTGAGCTTGCATACAAGAGCCCACTGCCAGAATTCAGGTCAGAAGGATGGGAGAAATGTGAATAGCTGTGAAGAGCTCAGGAAGACGTCTGTGATATATTTTGAGCAATGAGGAAGGAAAAGAGATTGAAATAAGCCCTAGGAATGTAGGGCTTATTTTGTTTCACGCTAGTGAAACAAAAATATTAAACGTTGATATTAACACGGCAAATATGCAAATGTTTAAAGATTCTTTTCTAGAAATAAGTTCTAAAACTTTCTTTTTCTTACAATTATACTTTAGTCACAACAGATTCATAGTACGGTTGAGCACAAGTTTTCTAACCACGGGGTGGGAATTTTCCTTATTTATGTGTTTTCATGATTTTAGCCAGGAAGTTTATCAAACTAGCAGCGATCCTGGAAGAATGATGATTTTGCTCATGATGTACAGGCTCACTTGGACATTTAATGTCATCCTCTAAGTCTGTAAATCATGAGCAAAAACATTGTTATTCTTCCAGGACCATTTTATATTCCCACCAGCAATGTAGGAAGGGTCTATCTTGTCTATATCCTCACAAACACATCTGTCTTTTTGATTACAGCCACCTTAGTGGGTGTGAAATGGTATCTCATTGTGGTTTTCCTTTGTATTTCCCTGATGACTAATGATGTTTAGGATGTATCCATGCATTTATTGGCCATCTGTGTAACTTCTTTGTAGAAATTTATTTTCATACCCTTTGCTAATTTTAATTGATTTATTTTTCTTTTTATTGTTGAGGTATCAGTATATTTTAGAGAAATGTCCTTTATCAGATGTACGATTTGCAAGTATTTTTTTCCATTCTTTGATCTGTCTTTAAAAAATTTCTTCATGATGTTCTTTGGAGAAAAAAAGGTTTTATTCGGATAAAGTCCAGTCTATTTTCTAAATTCTGTTGCTTGTGCTCTTGCTGTTAAATCTGAGAAATCATTGCCCTATCCAAAGTCAGAAAGACTTGTGCCTAGGTTTTCTTGTAAAACTTTTATAGTTTTAGCTTTTACATTTAGGTCTTTGATCTATTTTGAGTTGATTTTTTTTTAATAATATGATTAGTGGGTCCCACTTTACTCTTTTGCATGTGAATATGCAGTTGCCCTAACACCATTTATTGAAAAGACTACTATTTCCCCTATTGAATTGCTTTGACACTATTGTCAAAAATCAGGTGTGCATTGTGATGGTTAAGATTGATTGACCTGAGAGGTCTGGGTGGATCACGGAAGTATGCCTTTGGGGTCTATGTATGGGTCCCTGCTCTTTTCTGCTAGGTCATTCTTCCCCTGCTCTGTTTCTCAGCCAGGATGAACTAAGCATCTTTGCTCTGCTACACTTTTCCACCTTGTTTCTGCCTTGGAGCCTACTAGCCATGGACTGAATCCTCTGACACCATGAGCCAAATTAAACCTTTTCTCCTATAGTTGTGGGTGTTATGTTGGTGTTGGGCATTGTGTTTCAGCCATCAGAAAGCTAATAGAGAAAATCTGTACCAGGAGTGGAGTCATTGGTGTGCCTGTACTTGACCACATGGTTCAGAAGCCTTTAGACTTTAGTTTGTGAGAGGAATTTGGAAAGGTTTGAAGGTGCAGACTAAAGAAGTTTGTAAGCAGAGCATGATGGGTGATTCTGAACAGAGCTTAGAAAACCAGAATACTGATAGAAGTGTAGACAGAAAATGCCAGGCCAGGAAGTTTCTGCTTTTAACCAGATTTACAGCAAAAATCAGGGACAAAAAGCAGAAGAGAAAATTTGAAAAACTTAAATTTTGGCCAAAAAGGAACCATGTTTAAAGTTGGGGGCAAAGTAGGTACAGCCGCTGAAGAGATTAATACCATTAAAAAGGAACCAAATACCTTGTTCCGGGACAGGAAGGATGCCTTGAGGGACTCTCAGGAATCAGCAAACTCCACCCATTGCAGTCCAAATGTGTAGAAGTGTAAGCCTTTTCATATGAGAAGAGAGCCCCTGGATCCCTTGCTGAAAAAGTGTTGCCTAGCGATTCAGTTCCTTGGGTTTCATTTTACCATGCTCAGCCATCCAGGCACTTGAAAGCTGCTTCAGCCGTGGCTCATGCGGGCCTGGACCCTCCCTGTGCTGGTGCCAGACCACGGCATCATCCATGTGATGCTGGTTTTACTGGCATGCAGAATGCAAGAGTTGCAAAGTCAGAGAGACTGCAGCCCAGACTTCAAAGGAAAGCCTGGGAAGCCAGGTAAAACTCCCCTGAGAGGGCAGTACACAGACCTCTGGGAAGGCAGACAAAGGTGCACTGGAGACCCCATGAAGTCTGAGAGACCAGAAACATGAAATATCTGCTGAGAAAAGCTGCAGGCTGTGAGTATATGTAGCCCATGAGAGAGGCCGTGTTGGCTGCAAGCAGCAAGATTGTAGGGACAGGGCTGCCCAAACCCTTTGGAACTCACATGACTTGATGCCAGATATGAAGGCACAGGACCTAATATTTTCCCTGCTGGATTTCAGTCTTGCTTTGGTCTCATTCCTTTCCATCCCCCTATTCCTTCGTTTTGGAAAGGGAATGTTTACCCTGTTATTGTAGCTGGTATTAGGTGACTTGTTTTTGATTTTTGCAGAGTCACAGCCACCAATTTTCCTTGAGTCTCAGAAGAGAGCTGGACTTGGTCTTTTGAAAATCACTGGAACTGTTGAGATTTTGAAGAAGGGATTTTTGCATTTTCAGTTTTATGCAAGATAGTTGTATCATGTTAGGCAGAATTATGAATTTGGGGGATTAAGTATGGTTTAAAGAGCTATATTTGAGTGTCAGGTTCACAAGGGGTGGAATGTGACAGTGAAGCTTGATTGCATCATCATTATTGGCTGGGAAGCTACTGAGGAGATTGGTGGAGCACACCTCTGTGTATGTCTGGCTGAATCATGGAGGTGCGCCCTTCAGTACTATATCTGGTCCCTCGCCCTTTCTGCTCGAGTGCTCTTCCCCTGCTTCACTTACTGGCCACCATGAATTAAAGATCTTTGCTCTGCCACACCCTTCTATATGATGTTTCTGCCTTGGAGTCAGCTGACCATAGACTGAATCCACTGAGACCTGTGCTAAATTAAGCTCCTTCTTCTTTAACTTGAGGCATTGTGTCTCAGCAACAGGAAAACAGACTGATACACCCATAATTGTGATGAGGTTTATTTAAGGACTTTCTATTCTATCTCATTGATATGTTTACCCTTGTGTCAGTACCATACTGTTTTGATTACTGTAGCTCCAGAAGAAGTTTTTTCAGAATTATTTTGACTACTTAGGATCCCTTGAATTTCCATGTGAATTTTAAGATGAACATACCAATTAGATATGTTCTATATGAAGCAAGGTAGAAATCTAATGGGGATTCAATCTCTAGATCAACGTGGAGAGTATTGCCAATTTTACTATAGTAAGTGTTCAACTGCATAACATGGGATGTCACCAGTAGTGATTTCTATGTTTCTGTGAGTCCCTTAGAATTCATCGAGGGTTTCTTTACTTTTTGATAGGAGTAAATTGACATGAACTGTCATGTGCTTGATTTCTAGTGTCTGAGAACTGCTTCAGGAAACAGGCCAGGGCTGGTGCAAGAGACTTCGTCTCCTGTAGAACCACCCACAGATAGAATTTACTCAAAACAAGCTTTTTGATAAAACTTATGAGTCTATCCAGTATTGAGAATGAAATGATGTCCTGTGTAAGTATTACACAGAACTTGCTCTTTCCTTTTAGAAAAAATAGGCCAATTCTTGGTTCAGCTGTAGGATGTTTTTGAATGATAGGATGTTTTGAACAAGCTCCTTCTTGACTTGTGTAATTTTGATTTTATAGTATGAAATTTCACCTTCCTGTGTTCATATTGGCTTTCTATTACTAAATGCTAAAAGTGAATCACACCAGAGATTAAGCCAGATTGTGTGACTTCACCAGGGAACTTGAAGTTCTCAAATGGACTGACTAGTACTGATTTCTTAATGACCCCAGTGAGGCAAAAATAGCATTTTTAACCTTCTGGCATTTAAAACTTCCTTACTAGAAAGGCCACATCATTTATGTGGGGGCCATACTCCACCAAATCTACTTTCATCTGATGAATATATAAAGAATGTGAGGTGTCTCTGAACACACTCATCACTACTCAAGTGTCAACCTGTTTTGATGATGTGGACCAGCCTATGAAAGGTGCACACGAGAAAAGCAAGAGATGATTTGGCCTGAAGCCAGCCGGAAAATGTGTTTGTGGCATTCCGCTGTCTGGGTCAGGGGGTAAGACAAATTATCCCATCTGGCCTTAGACCTATCAAGCTCCTTCAGGAATGCAGCAGCTTTGTCACACAATGTAATCTTGTAATCCTCGGCCCATCTGTGACTAGCCTGTTTCTCCAAAAGGGAGGAAGCTTTGCTGCCGCAGGGGGCTCCATCTCTCATTGCCCACGGTGGCTATGCTTCATGGCCTGTATGTCTTTATTGCCCCTGGGCCAGCTCAGTGGTCCCAATGCCTCATTTCTCTGGGTCTTCCGTGTGGGCTGTTGAGTGTCTGAGCCTGCTGTGGAGTTGTTCCTCCACACTCACAGAACACAACAGAATAGCAAACATATGCGGAGGAAAAGAAGTTCCAGAAATTCAAAAGTATCCTACAGGTGAACCAAAAATTGGTTTATTCTTTTCTAAAAGGAAAAGCAAATTCTGCGTAAAATTTACACAGGACATCATTTCATTCTTTTTTTTTTTATTTTTGGGTGCTGGGGATTGAACTCAGGGCCTTGAGCTTGCTAAGCAAGCGCTCTACCATTTGAGCTAAACCCCCATTTCATTCTTAACACTGGATAGACTAATAAGTTTTTATCACTAAGTTTGTTTTGAGTAAGTTCCTTATTAAGACCTTTATCAATATAAAGAAGACTTTGCTTTTCATTTAGACACCAAATTTGTGGCTAAATCATTAACAAAAGCCAAGGGAGGCAAGTGATTCTATTTCCTCTTCTCCCTGTTGCTGAGATTGCTCTGAGTGACATGTTAAGGATGACTGGCAAGAGTTACAGTGTGTGATGCAACAGCAAAGCTTTTGCCCTGACCATATCAACAGACTGCATTCAGTGCTCATCTGCTGATCAGGTGGTGTTGGAGCCAGAGGTGAGCCAGGCCAAGACAGCCTTATCCCTCTTCACACGAAATGTAGCACACCGACACTCAGAATTCGTGCCCTAACCTGATGTACCAAATAAGTTTTGCTTTCTTAGCATGTGGGTCATCACCACACATAACTCCACCTATTGTCTAATATTTGGCTTTTTTCTTCATGAAGAACTGAGATTTTTAAAAATTTCTACTATAATTGGCAGTTCCATTTTTACCTCGTCATAAAATGAGTCTTCAAAATGTACTGTCATGAAAATTAACCAAAACAAAGGATGACTTTTATATCCCAGTGATTCTTTCTAAAAAAAAAACCCCTCGTTCCTTGAAAGAAAGTACATGCACTTTTATTATATGTGGTTATATAAAATCTTAATTTATTGACATTATTAATCAATAGACTATTTTATTGTAAAGCAGTAGATTGCAGTGGAAAATGGGGGGAAATGAAGTACCATTAATTATGTGTTCTGTCCAGGGCTTCTTCTCTACACCTCTGCTGCACACACAAGCTTGCACACACACACATGAACCACACACACATGCATGTACACACATACATGGCTATAAAATGAGACTGGCTGCTCATAATGATTATATTAAAATTCCAGATGTCAATGAAATATAATTATGTTGTATAGATAGATGTATAATGTGTATGTAGACTATATTTCCAGAGTAGTAGAATAATATACTTTGTAAAGTATTTCCTACAAATGACAGAAACAGTTTGATGCTTATTTCTTCCTTTCTGCTCTGAGTTCATTCAGCCAGAACACCTATTTGCTGAGCAGTACAGCTAATCACGATTTCATCCCAGCCGTCTGGGAACACATGTGGTGTATAGCCTGGTTTCCAACCCTGGCTAAAATCACTGTCACCTGACAACTCTTAACTTCCATATTCCCGTCGCCAGCTCACACCTAATGAGTGAGGATTTGCAGGGTAGATGAGGAGGGGAGCTGGAGAAAGAAGAGGGAAAAGAAGTGGAGAAGGGGGGACATGGCTCCTGCCAGTCCATTAAACAGCTTTTGTACACATTTGGAAAAGACTTGGAAATCCTCAGGGCTCACTCCTTGACACATTGAGTGAGGGCTGGAGGTCTGCCTTGACATAGCCCGTTGGCTAGTGACTCTTGGGTAGTGTCAAACTGCACAACCTTCTTTGGCCCTGTCTATTACTTAAAAGTTGCCACAGTAGTGCTGGAAGTGGCAGTTACCAGTCTGTAAAGTGGCATCTTCTATACTTTATTATTCTAATCACTGAAGAACTTTAGTCCAGGGGAATATTTCTTTGATGGAAACTTCATAGCCAGTGACAAAAGAGAAGGAAATGCTCAAGGATTCATTTATAATAGAATAAAAATGTTGAATGTGAAACTGGTAGAAAAGGGATTAGGACATCAGGCTCTAGTGTCTTGGGAAAGAGAGAGAGACTAGGAAGACACAGTATAATGGTAAGGAAGGGAACAAAGAATAGAGAAGGTGGTGGAGTACTCATCTGAGCCCAGCTAAGAAGAGGAGAATTGGAGGGAGGAGCCCTGCAGGCAGGTCAGTGAGAAGAGCCCAGATTCTACACTCTTCCTAGCAAGGCAATCACTATAACCACTGAGCTAAATCCCCGGCCTCTACACTCTTCCTAGCAAGAGGAACTTGGACTGCAGGGGCTGGCCCTTCCCCACAGGACAGCCCTCCTTTCCAAGGTTCCCAAACACCAAGTGTGACCTGCAGAGTAAGTGAGCTGCTGAGGGCGGCCTGAGTCATTACAGTAAGGGGAGACCTCTCTTTCTTTGTCCAGTGACACACATATGGAGGGGGGAACTTTGTAAAATAAGTTTAATTAACATGCCTGCATCCAAACAGTCAGAAGTGCAAATGATTCACTACCTGACCCTTTTGCGTAATTGAAGGTAGTGAGTGTGTCTTCAGGAGTCTGTCTGTCTCTGTCTGGTTTTGGAGGAAAGAGTCATATAAAAGCCGAAGGCTGGGTCCTGAAATGAGGGTGTAGGGAGCTGCTCTTTTCCCCAACGAGAGACTGAACAAAAAGCCAAAGCTCCTAGATCTCCTGCTCTAGCAAGCAGTCTGTTCTGCCTGCTTTGATCTGGGCCCAGGTTATGCTCCCCAGTACTTTTGCTTGCAGCTACACACGTAAACCTCTCTGGTTCGTAAGCCTAATAAGACTTTTGTCAGCTTGACTACCTATATGAAGCAGATTATTTTTACTGGATCTTTAAAATCTAAAGTATCCAGATAGAAAGATCTAACAGCTATTTGTTGAGTGTGTCTGAGTTCTGTGCCATCATAGTACTTGGGTCCTGGAAACACAGAAGTAAAATGGCACCAACCTTCATCCTACAGAAGCTTATGTTGTGTTAAGGTGGACATACTGGACAGAGGTGGATACTTGGGTGAGTAACTTCTCTACATTGCACTACACTGTGCTGTTGCTTTGTGGCCAGAGGATTAGCAAGCAGAAAAACTGTTAGGATTAAATGCTGTAGTTCTTTCCTACTATGATCACCAAAGCCAATTATCATTAACAAGTATTTCCTTTTGTTCTCATATGTGTTTAACAGCTTGTTGCTCAGGATCAAGACACTGAATCAAAGTGATTTCCTTTATCTACTGATGCTCCAAATATTGCAATACTGACCTACGAAATATAAACGATAAACCAAGACAAGGATTTGGTGTTATATCTCTGAGCAGGGAAGTAATGACGCCATAGATGATTTATTTATTGCATTCATGCAATCCCAAATGCCCAGTGAATGCTGATTTCACATTGAGGCCGCTGGCATAATGCGTCAAGCATTAAATGCACGAACATGTCTTCAGAACTGCTTAGCTGAAGTTTATCACAATCATTCAGCCATTGCCTAGCAACTTGTAAAGGCGATCAAAGAGCTCTTTGTCTTCAGTCCTGGCAAAAACAGCCCTACACAGCTTTCCTTATCAGCATTAGAACATTTATCAGAAAAAATGCCTTCATCGAACTAGAGATTGCTGAAAATTTAGTCACCCCCTCTCATTTTGCCCCTTCTTCCAAGTATTTTAGGAAGCTATTTCCTGAAGTAGTTTGTGTTGAAGTTTTATCTGTTCTTTTTAAGTGTTCCAGAGAAATTTCTTAAAGATGTTTCAGAATTCTATTGCTTTATAATCAACATTTTAAAATGCAGACCTGAGCTCCTAAAAGTTTATCTTCTCAAAAAGAGGCAAGGCAGCCCTTACCAGAAAGAGTGATTATTCTAAGTATACATATTGTAAATTAGTTGGGCTTCCTGGTTTGAACAAGGACTTTTTCAGGGAAGCAAAGAATGCTTTAGTTGCTCCATTCAGGTGGAAAGTGGTCAGGAATATCATGTACAGAAGAGGAACTCTGCTTATTGATTCATGCAACAAATATTTAACTATTCCACATGTACTAGTCACTATGGAAAGCAGAAAACAGGCTCCACCTCTTTTGTCGAGGTGCCTGAATTAATCAATTATTTTGAATGGGTGTGGTGATTAGGGCAGTGCATCAATTTGATTGGCTTTGGAACCTGCCCGGGGGTGGGTGGAGCATACTTCTGGGTGTGTGGGTAGGGTGAGAGATATGACCTTGGGGTTTATGTCTGCTCCCTGGCCTTTGCCCCTCTTGGAAGTGTTTTCTGCTCTGTTTCCCTGCCACCATGAACTAAGCATCTTTGCTTCACCATACACTTCCACTACAGTGTTTCTGCCTTTGACACCTGCAACCATGGACTGAATCCTGTGAGACCATGAGCCAAACTAAACTTCTCCTTTAAATTGTGGGTGTAAGGTATCATATCTTAGTGATGAGAAAGCTAACTAATATGGTGGGTTAAGAAACATAGGAATCCCTTGGTGTTTTGTACTATGTATCTCCACAATTCATCTTCCCTTACAATTTAGCTGTCATTGATTCAGTTGAATTCCTTGTCAATTTTATTATTTTTTACCAAAGGCCACTTCACTTATCTTCTTCTTCTAGACTCACCTCCTCAAACTATTTTCTGCCCTCCTATAAAATACAAAATCTGTCATACCCATTCTTTCTGAAAACTTGTGCATTTGGTCCCCAATACCACCAGGAAGAGGTAAATACTCCCCAGCATGACTTTCTGACTCTTCTCCCTGAGGCCACTGCCTGGCTCCCCAGCCCATATACCTCACCCTCACCTACTCTTACCAGCCCCTGAGTTTCAACTGTACCTAATATTTGTGATTCCTAAAGGAAGGACACATACTGCTTCCATCCTCTGTGACTGTTAGGGCAAAGTGTTAATTTTGGCTGGCTTTGGGATCCAGCCCGGAGATTGGTGGAGCAAACTTCTGGGTGGATCGGGTGGATCATGGAGGTGTAGTCTTGGGGTCTATGTCTAGTCCCTCACCATTTCCTCTCTGACACTGTTCCCTGCTCTGCTTCTTGGTCACCATAAAGTAAGTGATTTTGCTCTGCCTTGCTCTTCTGCCATAACAGTTCTGCTTTGGACCAGTCAAATTGTGAGTTAAATCTTTTCTCCTTTCAATTGTGGGTGTCAGGCATTATGTCCCAGCAAAGAAAAGCTGACTAATACAGCCTCTGAGGCTGGCGTCCACTTCAACCTGCAGCCTTCCTTTGCAAGCTACCCTCTTCCTTGAACATGATTCCCCAGACAGAGCTTGTGGTGTTTGATCTGGGACCATCATCACCCTGGAGTTACCTTTCTTAGAGAGCATCCTATCATTAGGCCAGAAGTTGGCTACACTCTTAAATGCTTATTGACTTAAATTCTCTTTTTTTTGTTCTCCTACAAATAAGGAAACAAAAGGATATCTTATTCTAGCAAAATTGGCAAAGAATTTGATGAGAGCAATATAAATAAAGAATAACACACACACACCCCAAATCCCCCTAATTCTTTAAAAGCAAACTTATAACTCTTTACCTTGGGGTACATTTCACTGAAAGGTTGTCCTTACATGGAGAACACATCACCAGCCTCATACCTACCTGTGACTTAGAGAAGCACTTAACCAGTACTCCTTCCATGAGCTTAATTGCCTGAAATAGCATAATTAGGTATTTGTTTCTTAGACTCTTAAAAATGTGTGCTGTCCTAAAGTATTAATATTCTCCAGAGAATTTTCACCTCAGCAGTAGTAGATTTACCTTGCCCTTCTATGACTCAGAGATCTGAGGGGAGGAGCAGGAGCAGGAGAAAGGATGCAGCAGAGGGAGGAAGACAGCTTCCCACTTTTCCCTGGAATTGCCCCTGACTAAGACGATTTGATTTCAAGTAGATGAGGTATTAATATCTGCAGTGCGATGGCTCATTTTTACTGGTGATAGAGGAAAAGAAAAGGGCTTGAATTTTTAAGAGGATGTTGGTAATAGAATGTTTATAATTTACATTCAAAGAAAAGATCTCTTTGCATTCTAAAAGTAAAAGTTATCTGAAAATAAGGTTAGTTCTGCTGAAATATGCTTATGTGATTGGTGACAGAAGGTTGATAGATAACTTGTAGCACTCCCAGTGAGACTCTGGAAAAGAAATTGGTGAGTAAATCATGTGAAGCTTATCGTTGCAATGGATCTTCTTGCTATAGTGTGGGCCGTGTTACTTGTATGAAAATTACCTTGATAAAGTTGATTATGACTGATGGTTATGCTAACCAGCTGGACAAACCTCTTAAGGAAAGAGGAATCAGATATGAAATAACGGATGGCTTTATTCAGATTGCCAGTCTGATCTGCAACATGCTGTGGTTGAGAGTGTGCTAAGCTATACATAAACCATGATAGCCTGTAATATAAAAAACCAGCACAGGCTTTTGAGCCGAAGTGTACTCCTTTCATCTTAATGGAATTTAAGCGTGATATGAAGTAGTCATTTGGCAAGTAACTGATAAACTAAATCACCATAAATGGCTAAATCTCATCCCTCCAAAGCCTCACCCTACCAAAAAAAGCATCAAAAATCAGGACTAACTTCCAGGATGATTATCAGATTAATCAGATAATTATTCAGCTTCCTCTCTTTAAACTTCTCATCGAGATTTGCCCAAATGGCTCCAGACCAAAATGCCCAGGAATGTCTCTAATCTCTGTGAAGCAGGTGTGCCCATCTCAGCTGCTGTTAAATAAGAGATCTGGCTCTCAGTCAGTTTAGGATCTGAATTTGAATCGAGAATAAAGCCTCCAGTGGGTTGCGCTTGTTGAAACTTTCTTCAAATCCACAAAACAAAGTTGAAGAAGACAAACACTCGGTATGTTTGGTGCTTCTGCCTAATACAGGTGTGAATGAAATGATCGGCCAAGACTGTGTCGCTAGTGTATCACGTTTGGAAGGGATAGAATTTACAATTCCATCTCAGCTTTCTAAAAAATATTTGAAAAGAAAGATAATATGTTTGTGAACATAAGAAAAAAATAACATTGTAGGCCCAAGTTCTATATTTTATCTTATAGGGAACATTGAAACCCCAATTAGCTTTGTAAACAGACCTGGGCTCCTTTCTCCAGACAGCCTTCTGAGCTGAACTACAAGTCTGTTGTTGATTCAAGCCGGACACAATGAAGTCTGGGCGCTTTCATGCCTACTTAGCAGCCTATACCATGTGGCACTTTCAGAAGGAGGAAAGCAGAACCGTAGAAAAATGGAGGATTCTTGTTCAGCAGAAATGGCTCTGTACCAATTAGTAGCAAGCATGTCATAGTCAGAGATGGCTTCCACATTAAGTATTAAGGTTCAAGCCATAGTGATTTTTCTCCTAATCATTTTAGAAGCAAAAGCTGTCATGCAAACCGTGGCCTGCTCTGCATCCTGGGTCCTGGGTCGTTGTTCGTTCTGGAATCGTGGAGAGTGTGCGTGCTTGTTCTTACTGTATTTTCATTTGGTCTAAAGTCAGCAGTCACTAGCTCCCTGCTAATTATAACTCATTGCCTTTCGGGGGGAATAGCATTTCTTTGAGTTGTGAAGGATTCCGACAAAAAGGAGGCCCTGTTGTATTTCAAGCACACACTTGCAAGAGACTTCCCTTCACCTCAGATAAAACCTAGTTCAAGTTTTATTTTTGCAACCTTGATTTTTCTTTATGTTTTCTTTAAGCATTTGTTTATTCATTCATGACTGATTCTAAAGTTTCTTTGTTTCCAAAATGAGTTAAATACCTATATAGTTTCATAATAATCAATAGTGTGTACAACAGCTATAAATAATGTCAGTTCTGTTATCAGAGAAGTAAGTGTCTTATTGGGCTGCTTATCTCTGTTTAATGTGAGATTACATTTTTAAAGAAGAATTTGGTGACACAGTACATCTTTCTGTTCTGCACAGTGTATCATCAAAATATTTTAGTATTGTGTTTATGAACGTGTTTACTCCAGGGTAGGGTTTTCTTGATGTAAAATAGTTTAACCACCCTACTGTGCCTTATCATTATACACTTTATTCATTTCTCTGTGAAAACGAAGAATAGGGAGAAGGAGAAAATCAATACTATTTTTGATAAATTTTGCCTTCAGTAGGCAGAGCCCTTGGGCTTCCCTGTTGCTCTTTCCTATTAAATAAATAAAATCAGTATACCAAAGGTGCTTTATTCCTTCTTCACAGCAGCATAGAAAATAGCTCTGGGTATTATTTTAATGTTATAATGATATTGCGTGTTGGTGTATATAAGATGATAACTGGATTTTAAACTTAATATCGTCTCTGTTCATTGTTGCCTATGGTACTTGGTTTTGATTTTGTGAGCTTTGTCCTCATCTTTCAGTTAACATCCACAGAAGCCCTCGTGCTGCCTCCCCTCAGCCCTGCCCTGTATGCCTTGTTGCAGGTGTGCACTGTGACAGTGTGTGTGCTGAGGGACGCTGGGGCCCCAACTGCTCCCTGCCCTGCTACTGTAAAAATGGGGCTTCATGCTCCCCTGACGATGGCATCTGTGAATGTGCGCCTGGATTCCGAGGTACCACGTGCCAGAGAAGTAAGTGTCTCATTAGGCAATAATTTCCATCTTCCCTTCCTGACACACGATAGACCGAATGACGATTTCTGTTCCATCCCTTAGTTTATAGTGATGTCCTTTTGCAACCAAGAGTAGAGGAAGGTGTCATAGGTCACCTGTCCTTTTCAAAACTCTCCTCAACAGTGCTTCCCCAAGAACTTCATTCTTTTTAACCTTCAGAACTAACCATTTCTTCACAGTAATACTTTTATTGCCTCATTGGCGCCATCATCGGGACATGATTCTTCCTTAGACCTTGCAAATGGTGTTCTAGAAATCCATTGACCTGTAAATATTTTATTAAGCAATTTGGCATCGGTCTTACCTCAATTACCAGAAGTCAACATCAGCCAAACCTTGAGGCAAATCATACATCCTGCTAGTAGTCTTAAAGTCACTGCTAAGGGGAAAAGAGAATTGCAAAGTTAAAAATGGGGATTGTTGATTTTGGTCAATAGAACTCTTGAGATATGAAATCATCCATAACAGTTTACTAAATCTTTTAGTAAGTGCAATTCAAGAAGAATATAAGGCCAATTATAGAATACACTATGTTAATTTTTTTTAATTGCCCCTTTTTCCATTTAGAAGTCTATGTAGTCATCCTGTACTTAAATCTAAATAAAGTTTTGGGAAGCACCTAAATATGTAGCATTTTGCTTATTTACTATCCAATCACAGTTATTAACCTGAACCATTTTGAGGAGGAAAGATCTAATTTTGATTGTGGATCTATTTATTGCTGAAAATGATTCTTAAAAAATAAAGAAACAATTTATTTGGGATTAATAGTATTTAGAATTTTAATTTCTTCGTTCCTCTGTCCATTCAACAAAAATTCTTTCAGCCCTGGTTTCTGGCCAGCCTTGAGTTATTATAGGGGCCTTAAATTGGAAAACAGAGACATCTGCTTGCCTTGGAGGAATTCCGAGTGGCACTAATGGCTTCTTTCTCCTATTAGAGTACCATGTTCCTGTTGTTGTTCTTGTTTGATACTTGAAAAATTCTCAGTATCATTTTTAAAAATTTTTTTTTTCCTCCCAAACTTTAATGAGATCTTGATATGGAAAATGAGATAAATGCAACTCAGAAAGATAATTATTGATTTCCATTCTATTTCAGTCTGCTCCCCTGGTTTTTATGGGCATCGCTGCAGCCAGACATGCCCACAGTGTGTTCACAGCAGCGGGCCGTGCCACCACGTCACAGGCCTGTGTGACTGTTTGCCTGGCTTCACAGGCGCCCTCTGCAACGAAGGTAAGGCTCACGAGCATTGTGGAGAGATGTGTGGTGAAGAGCAAGCCCTACCACCTCTGTTCTTAGACTTCCAAAGGACAGGTTTTCACTCATCAGCTCTTGGTGGCTCCCGGTTGAGAGATGTGCAGCTTCTGAATGACTTCGAGCTTTGGAAACGTGGGCTTTTCATGCCAGCAAAACCCCTTTATCTGTGAGGTGTGCTAGCCTTCAATTTTATTTAGAAACATCCTCCCATAAAAAATTAATACGAGGAAGGATTTTTGACTCCCCGAGTGAGAAACCATGAAGTCAGCTTTCCAGAAATGCAGTGAAGTCTCCTGACTTTTTATCATAATGAGAGCCTTTGCCTTTGTGGGTTTCTATACATGGGCCCGTGTAGGATGAGGGGTGCTGTTGAGCAGAAATAGCTACTAAATGGGCAGCTGTTGCCAGTGACCTTTGATGTCATTTCCTGTCCCAGGGCCTAGGGTTCTGTGAGATGGTTTGTGATTGTGTACTGACCTGGGGCTTATTCACAGTGTGTCCCAGCGGCAGATTTGGGAAAAACTGTGCAGGAATTTGTACTTGCACCAACAATGGCACCTGCAACCCCATCGACAGATCTTGTCAGTGCTACCCGGGTTGGATCGGCAGTGATTGCTCCCAACGTAAGTCCTGTTGCAGAACAACTGATCGATGATTCTTTGTCTTCAAAGGCCTTACGATTAAAGTATGAGTGTTGACATGATTAAGAAAGGAGACCAATTACAAATTGCATTCCAGTTTTAAATTATTTTCTTTCAGTTAAGAGTTCTTTGCAGTGATTCTGTAGATAAACCCAAATAATGTGTTGGTAAGGACCTAAGCAACTAACACTTTGTTGACTCACTTTTCAATGATTCACTATCCACTGATTTTTTTTTTATTTTAAATTTATTTATTTACCAAGAACACGCATTGGTACATTGTATCTATCCATAATGATCACATTGATTGTAGTTAATTTGTACCCTTATATGGTATATCTTTGCTACCCCCTCCCCAATGCTCCCTTCCACTCCCCCTCCTCTCCTTATTTACAGTAGCTTTATTTACATTTTTCCATTTTTTCTTCTTTTTCTTTTGTTTTCTTTTCCACTTCTGTCTTTTCTCCCTCTTCCCTCTGTAGTTTTCTTCTCATTTGGATATTATCTTTCTTTTCCACAATATCTATTATAACTTTTTGCCCATATTTACACTTACAGCTTCTCATCTCAGAGAAACAATTCGATATGTATTCATGCATGTCTGATCTATTTCACTTAAAAGTATGTTCTCAAGGTGCATCCATTTACCTATAAATGTTTCAAGTTTATCCTTTTCTATGGCAGAATAGTACTCCACTGTTTAAAAAAAACCCCACATCTTCTTTAGCCATTCCTTAGTTGTTGGGCATTTGGGTTGTTTCCAAGCCCTAGCTATTACAAATTGTGTTGCTATGGACATGGTTGTGAATATATCACTGTGGTACAATGTTTTTAATTCTTTGGGGAAGATACTGAGAAGAGGAATAGCTAGGTCAAAAGGAACCTCTAGCTGTAGTTTTTTGACATCCATTGACTTAAAACAAAAATATGTGTAATTAGAAATCCATCTCTTGGGGCTGGGGATTTAGCTTAGTGGTTAGAGTGCTGGTCTAGTAAGAACAAGGCCCTGAGTTTGATCCTCGGAACCAAAAAAAAAAAAAGAAAGAAAGAAAAAAGAAATCTGTCTCTTCTTTGTGCATTTATCTGGAGAGTTAATTATGGAGAAATTAAGAAATAAAATTTAGATCATGTGAGTCTGAGAGACTTGCTTTGTCTTGTGAGCACACTGTCCGCCTGTAGTTCACAATGTCTCTCCACTCGGGCGCCTGCTGGGGCCATTGAGTCAGACAGGGACTGTGTCTGAGGAACTGTGCAGATGACTTAAAATTACCAGGGTCATGAAAAGATGACATTGACCATAAATTATTGATTTAATCCTGTGAGAGGGTCAGAATGCAACTTCTAAAACTATTCAGCTTTTGACCATGGAGAGTCTATGTACTGTGCAGGAAGAATCTGCAGCCACTCATTAAAAATTTCATAGTACATGCTCAGTTCATATTGAATCCACATATTGAGCACATAAGAGAACAAAGGATGACTACATACTGATTTTACATCGTGGTTTATTGGCCATTTAATTCAGACTCCACAGTTATAATTGGTCTGCAAGTATTTATTAATGAGTGATATATTTTTTTCTGAAGATTTTTTATGAATGTTCAGTTTTGCTGGATCAGTTCAGGCTGATCCATTTGTGAGAAGTAAGGAGACAGAGCTCACTGATCTTGGAAGGGTAGCTCTTTGGAGAAGCATTAGTAGATACAATGCTGTGGTGCATGTCACTCTATATGGGGACATCATTTGAGAAGTAATCGCAGTCTGTTTAAATCTCCGGGTCCTGGGTCTCTGACTGATTGAGGTTGGCATATGGACAGGTCGAGGGATGAACACTGATACTGAATGGCAGGGTTTGAGGAGAAAAAGATGAAAGAGTCAATATTACTGCCATTGCATGACCGATGGACTTTGCTCCTTTTTTTTTTTTTTTTCTTTGCTCCTTTTTAAAGTACTCTTTATTTTGGAAGTTGGTCACTTCCTCATTTGGAGAAGGAATGTGCTGGAAGGAACAAAAACGGGAACACCACCGTGAATGAAGACAATAGTGTTGCCTGTCCCCATAATCACTCCAGAGGGAGTTGATTTATTTGGCAAAAACCTTTGCTTCTCATAGGGATCGTTGACTTCATTGATTCCCTTGTGAACTCTGTGCAGCTATCTTAATATTTCTTCTTGGCTGATTGTCAGCCTGTCTAAAAAAGAGAGAAGTCCTTCATAGTGAAAAGAGTGACTTCGAAAATTAAAGGGGTGCATTTAAAGGGGTAGGTATCCATGACAAAATGATTTTTTAAAGCCCCGTTTCTACATTTATGTTTTGGGAATGTAAAAATTCTGTGATTCTTATTCCCACTCTTCAATCGTAACTAATACACCATAGCAAGTGAGGCATAATACAAGTGTAACAAGGGTAACAAGGGTTACCCACAAGGATTACCTTAGCATCTATCATTTTTGCCTTCCCTACTAATTCATTTTTTTTCCATAGCAGTCACCATCGTTGTTTTTTCTATTGGTTAGTTGATTGGTTGACCTCCCCTACTAAAATATAGGCATCCACAGAGTGGTTTAGACTTGGTCTTGTTCTCTACTATCTCCCACGTACCTAGTGCCTAGAATAGTGTTGGGCACGTAGGAGATATTGTATGTGTGTTTGTTTAAAAACTGAATCTTTAAACGAGATGATTCTTGCTCCACTGCCAAACTCTACGCTTATAAATTAATGTCTGTGTCAGTAATGATGGCGATTGATGAGGTCAACTTTGCCCTGTGAGTTTTAATGTAGAATTCGGGGGTTTGCACTAAATCGTGAGCCTGTTGTGCTTTCCTAGTCTGGATGTACTCTGCTAACCGCTCTTGTATGAGGAAATGTGTGAGTAGGTGAACTCTGTCTGCTCGATGCTGGCCTCAGGACTCTAACTCACTTCTCCATGCTTATTATGGTTTCAGCATGCCCACCTGCCCATTGGGGCCCAAACTGCATCCACACTTGCAACTGCCACAATGGGGCCTTCTGCAGTGCCTACGACGGAGAATGTAAATGCACTCCCGGCTGGACAGGCCTCTACTGCACTCAGAGTAAGCAGCGAGTGTTTGGAGGCTCATAACAGGGTGTCACACCCAAGCAGGAAGCAGCCTCACCCTTTGCATGCACCAGTGGGGCACCCCAAGGGCCTCTGGCATGGACCATTTCATTTATACCGTGACCTCTTTATATATCTAAACTGCTATAAGGGGCTAGGAGCCACTTTCTTCCAAGCATTCTGTCTCCAGGTCGCCTAGGGACACTGAAGTGATGCTATGAGTAATGGTATGCAGTTTCTTTCTCTTTGCTCTTTTAACTCAACCCTATTTATATGGATGAAATTCCTTATCATTTATTCTACTAACACATAGGTTAAGATAAGTATTACAGATTAGAAAGGCAGTGAAGGGGCTGGAGATTTAGCTCAGTGGTTAGAGTGCTTGCCTTGCAAGTGCAAGGGCTTGAGTTCGATCCCCAGCACTAAAAAAAAAATAAAAAACAAAAAACAAAAAAGAAAGGCAGCGAAGACAGTAAGACTCACTGTCTGGCAATGTAGACTGTTGAGGAAGTTGGAATTCAATGGTTCCCAGACCTAGGCAGGGTTCACAGTCACACAGAGAAACCAATAAATTCAGAGTGCTGTTTCCCTCCCCAGGGTGTCTGATTCAGTAGATCTGGGCCAGGACCTGTGGATTTGCACTTCTTTCAACCTGCAGTAATGTCAGCGCAGGACTATGCTTTGAAAATTACAGCTCTAGTTATTTTTCTCTAGTTACTTTGTATTCCATACTGTCCTAACCATTTGTTTTTCCATGAGGCTTTTAGCATCATAGGATATAATCTGCAAAGTTTTCTGCAGCTGAACATCACTGGGGAAAAATTTTGCCCCTCTCTCTTTTTTTTTTAGTCAGAAATATAGCTTTATTATCATAGTATTCCATAATCTAAAAACTTCTTTTTTAATTCTGGGAACAGAATAGTCCAACTTCTATACAAGTAACTGGCAGTGCAGAATACTAGAAAACACCATCTAAGCAATCTGAACTTTGTACATAAGAATCTGTAATTTAGCTTGAGAAAAAAGAAAAAAGAACAAAGAACAGACCAAACAAGATTTCTTCCCTATAAAACAAATAATAAAATTTGATCTATTCAACAGAAATATATATTATGATTATTATTATTAATAATATAATTTTAAATATAGCAAAGGGCTGAAGAGAAAAGATGGGTCAGAAATTAGGCAATTCTCATTTAATACTAATTAGTGAACATAGTTAAAGAATAGTCTGAGCAAGACTTTTGGACCTTTCTAGAAAGGAGGGTAGCTGTCAAACCAAGACTTGAAAGGGAGGGTTGGCAAAGAAAGAGGTTGTCCTGGGCATATTTCCCAGAAATTGTTTACCAATAAAGATTTTTTAATTCCTGAGAGCAAAGTACTTGTAAGATATTGTTTATAATTCTAAAATTAGGACTTGCTTCAAACAGAAGGCCTTTTTAAATGGACATAACACGATGTAGTAGTAACCACACGGGCCCTGGAGACTGACTTCCCTGTATTTGTACTGTGGTCCTGCCTTCCTGCCGTTTGCTGGGGTGTGTATCAGGGCATGCGAGGTTGTGTTCCTGTCTGTAAGATGGGACTATCCAGCTCTGCATTTCTGGGCTGCTGTAAAGTTTAAACAGGAGAATGTATGAGAGGAATCTGGCCCAGAGAACGCCTAACTAAACAAACGATGTTGGGGATGTCGTCATTTGCAGGCATCCGTGTGCTGCTTCTGCTTCTTGAGAGTTGGGCTTTCTTTACACTTCACCAGGAGAAAACAGGAGAATAAAAGGCATGTGTGCTATTTGGGAACAACCGTCAAATCAGCCTGTATCCAGGCTTTATTTTGTCACAGAGCCCCAAAACTCTCTCGCAGTGCAGGAGCCTTGGGGATTAAGCCTTGGAAGTCCTTCAGCAGTGTGAAGACTTATTGCTCTGTTCCAAGCACCTGTGAAGCAGAGTTTTTTTCAAGTTAAGCATTCTGCCAGGCATCTTTGGTGGAGGTGATAGATATTATCTAATTTAATAAGGGGTACAGCAGACAAGTCTAGTAGCAGAGTTGGAGGCATCCGCTACTACAAGCAAAAGCATACAGATAATTTTAATATAAAGTACTCCTTTCAGTCTAGGGAATCTGAGTCCAGGAGTCTAGTAGTTGAATGAAGGATGAAAGAAAATGCCCCAGAGTTCCCAGGCTTCAAGGGCGGCTTTGTTGGGAGACACGAGTCTTGCCCCTAGGAGTACTGGTGATGGTTACACTGACTGGTGTGGAACTCTTCTCTCTCTTGCTTGTGAATTATAACCTTTTTGCAAGGCCCTATATTTAGGCTTCTAAGAACCCCTGTGACAAACTGAGATAGGCACTTTTGTCTTTATGCTCAAATGGCTCAGCATCCTTCAAGTTTAAACACAAATATGTTGGAGGCAGGAGCTGTGTTTCTCTTCGGCAGCCTCTGACTTCTGCTGTCCTCCTGCCTTGCACAGGATGCCCACTGGGGTTTTACGGCAAGGACTGTGCGCTGACATGCCAGTGTCAGAATGGAGCTGACTGCGACCACATCTCTGGGCAATGCACCTGCCGCACGGGATTCATGGGCAGGCACTGCGAGCAGAGTGAGTATGGGAGTATCATGTCACCGCCAGGTATTTCTTTCCTCTAAAATCAACCCTCCTGGATTTCTGGAAATATCAAGGCAGAATTACTGCAACTCTTAAGTTGTGTGAGAAGATGCTGGTTACCTACCAGCACAGTTGAGTTTCCTCCCAGGGACCTGCCTCTCTGGATCCTTCTCTCTGGATATTTCTGAGTCATTAATTGCTCAGTACTGGGTGGGGGAGGTACAAATGCCAGAGGGAAGACAGAATTCAAGTTTTCCATCCTTATTTTTGATTTGGCTGCTCAGGAGCAGCCCAGACTTCTTCCTGGCAGAGGAGAGTCCGGGCTTACTCTAGAGGGCAGGACACTGGGTAGGGAGGGGGGTGGGGCCCAGGTCAGCACCGAGGCTGGTATGGGACCAAGTCCTGCGAACATGCCACCCTTTTGACAGCCTTTTCTATATAGAATGTTTACACTGTTTCTGTTAACAGCTTCTCATCTTGTCCCAACCTTCAAAATCACCTTAAGGATTTTTTTTCTTAAATCCTCTTCAGGGAGAATATGCTCTGTTGGAATTATCTGTGCTGGTTCTCCATTTCCACCCACCTGCTATATGTCTGCTCAGAGTCAGCCTTAAAACGAGTGTTTCCAATGAGCTTATCGTTACTTTCCTCTGTGACTTTCCTTCAGTGAATAAGGGCTGCGAGCTGTGTGGGTCTCACTTTCTTACAGTAAAAATGTTGGCAGCAGGAGAAGCTACCCGACAGTCCACAGTCACCGGAGGGTGTGCTCTTGGGAAGGGTGAAGCACAAAGATCAGTGGCTGCCAGGGCGGCGTGGCCTGAAAGGTGGCGCAACAGAGCAGGACGCTGGCCGTGAGGTGCCCCTCCCTCGCTTCCACCAGCGTTTCAGAGCCCTTGGGCAGCCGGGGTCCGCAATCTTTAGGTGCTAACCTCTAGCACCTCGCTGCAAGTCTTCCCACTAATGAATGTACCGAGAATGACACACAAGAAGTAGCTCAAGACAGATCCCAATATTAGTTTTGCATTATTGTTTCATTTAATTATAAAACATTTACTGAAGCACATCGTCACATGCATAGTCCTCTTTGTGTACGTAAATACTATATGTATAAACGTGTGCACATGGGCACAGAAACAAGAATAGCCTCTAAACTGACTTTCCCTGGAATGCCAGGCAACTGGTTAAGGTCTTATTAAATAAAAATGTCTTAAGTGCTTCTGTAATTACTCTGAACATCAAATTTGTCTGCATTTTTGAAGATTTTTCCCAATGCTCATGTATAAACAGAAACCCCATGTTTGTCAGAGAACTCTGATAATAATAGTATGTTGCCCCCTGCTGCTCACTTTATGAAAAACACCATTTTGTCATGAATATTTTTAGATCGATCCTACCTATGCTGTTCTTTGACATTCATATGCAACTCCCATATCTTAAGAATTCTACTGTTGTTGTCTTTGACCCTTCAACCTGCAAATCCAAAGCTTGAGCTATTCTAAGACAAATGAAATTCTTATCTAGAAAATAAACAAAACTTACCCTCCTCTTCTTTACCTACTCCCAGCTAATCGAAGTAAGAATGTATATTTAGAGGATCCCTGAACTCATAGTAAATTTTGCATGTTCTTAAATTAAGCATCTCTAGTCGACACTTTCAGTCTAGTTCACTCCCAGCCCACAATTTTGCTTACTGGAGTCATCTCAAATTGCTCTTTATGATTATCTTTACCTGTTCCAAGGGAGTTCGACAAACTCTGTGTATGCATCAGTGAGGTGGGTCTATAGCTGTGAACGTGTCAGGAGCTGTACCATTGAGCTGCCCTAGCCCTGCACAGCCTGGGCTGAGAGACCCGCCCGGCCCCAGGGCATGTGGTGTGGCTGTGGAACGCCCTGCGCTGTAAAGTCTGCCGCAGCAGGAATCCCCCTGCAGGGCTCACCTCCAAATGTGCAGGGGCATACAGCAAGCAACAACCTTGCTCCAGGCGCCCAGGACCAGGGAGCCACACTGATTTAATCTTCTTCTCCAGAGTGCCCTGCAGGAACATACGGCTACGGCTGTCGCCAGATATGTGACTGTCTGAACAACTCCACCTGTGACCATATCACTGGGACCTGTTACTGCAGCCCCGGATGGAAGGGGGCACGGTGTGACCAAGGTAAGTATATTAGTGTATAGCGACTACTACCTCTTCTTCAGTGACCACCTTGTATATATGTTATGTGTTTTTATTTATGTTGTCTAATATAATCTTCATTACAACTCTGCATGGCATAATTGGTTACTCATTCAGTTGCAGGTGGATGCCTTGGTGTTGCTGACCTGTAGGTAAAGAAACTAAAGTTTAGAGAGGTTATGTAATTTCCCCAAGGTCATATATAGCTACTATACAAATGGTGTCACAGCTTTGATGATATATTTCTCTTATTCCAAAACTCATGAACTTCCTACTGGGCCTATGATTTTTTTCAACTTTATGGATGTATAAGTCACATGCAACACACATAAAGTATACAGTTTGATAGAATCTAAAATAGGAATTGCTCATGAAGACATTGCCATAATTATGGCAAAATTCATCTCCCAATAACTTCCTCAAATCCCTTCCAGCCGCTACTATCTCTGAGGCCCCAGCAATCTCTAATCTGCTTTTTCTCACTATAGATTAATTAGCATTTCTAGAATTCCATGTAAATAGAATCATACTATATTCTTTTATGTCTGATTTTGTTCAGTTGGTATAATTATTTTGAAACTGAACCACATTGTTTTATAAATCAGTAGTTCCTTTTGTTGCTAAATACTATTTTAATTATGGATGTACCATAATTCGGTGACTCATTTAGATGTCAGGGGACATCTGAATTCCCATCCTTGGCTATTACAGATCAAATTGCTGTCAATAATACTGTACTTGCCCTTGTGTGGCATGTGCTGTCATTTGTTTTGGATAAATATCTAGGAGTAGAACGATTGAGTCCTATGGTAAGCATGTGTTTAACATTTTAAGAAACTAGTTCCCTTGATTTTTAAGTAGGATGTGTATAATAATCAGCTGGGAAGGTTTGTCACGTACATAGTCTCACTCGGGCAGTTCTGAATGTGGGGCGGATGGAGGCTTTGAGAAGGTATTTCTGCCGGATCTGAAGCTGCCTTGCAGGGAGCTCCAGCACCTATTGCATGTCACACTCTCTGGTGACAATAAATGTGGGCAGTAAAAGGTTTAAGAAAATTCCTCCAGTGTTGTAGGTGGAGTCATCTTAAAGACCATGTAAATACTCGTATTTACAACATTTAAGTTCTTTCTTAAATAGCTTTTGCATGCTCATTATTTATATTTGATTGTAATCACGATTAGGCATTATATTTTGTGATTGTATAATTATTACAAATGTACTGTAATCTCACTGCAATATCTTCAATGCTCTTGTTCTGGATAGATTGTCTTATAACAAGATCTATAGTTAAAAATCATAAGATCATGGGGACATTTACTTGAGCTGAAAGCAGCGACATGGAGGCCACTTTCCTCATTTATAGATGATAAAGTCACAGCTTCAATGCTTTAGGAAAAGTTCAGATGCTTAATTTCTTGATTCTCTTTTACCTTTAGCTTCTTCACTTATGGTAGATCTGTATAAAGCAGAATTTTGAGTTTACTTAGTAAGGGTGCAGGGAGCTAATGGGCATTTTCAGGAGAAATATTAATGTCATGAAAAATAACCTTGGACAAAACAATGTCTTCTGAGGTTAAAAGCTCAATGGAATTAGCTCAAGGACTAGATTTATAATGGAGTTATCTTGTTTGGAAGGACAATCACTCTTAGAAATACTAAGGACAAACGTAAGATTAAGTTAGAAGTTGGACATTTAGGATTTATCCCTGTGTACTCAGAATTTATCCCTGAGTAAAATTTAGGATTTTACTGAGTACCAAATAATAAGTAAAGCAAAATAAAAAGTAGATAACTATCCCAAATTAGTCATCTGTCTGAGTGTTTAATTTAAAGTATATGAGAAGCTTGCAAAGCCTGCAATCTTGGGTTCACATCTTGTCCTTTTGAGGCTTAGAGCAGCCTTTCTTTGGGAAGAGGCAAGTGAACATCTGAAAATGTAGAATGCTTTTCTTTCCTATTCCACTTCCAAAGGTTTCCAAGTTAACATTTCATGAACCGAAATTATCTAGGCATTAGCACGGTAGATTTTTTGTCAATAGAGAGCAAACACGTATCCAGCACATTGTCATCCTTGCTCAGACCTCTTCTCGCCTTGATTCTAGCTGGTGTTGTAATAGTCGGAAACCTGAACAGCTTAAGCAGAACCAGCACTGCCCTCCCTGCCGATTCCTACCAGATCGGGGCCATCGCAGGCATCATCATCCTCGTCCTTGTGGTTCTCTTCCTCCTGGCGTTGTTCGTTATTTATAGACACAAGCAGAAGGGAAAGGACTCCAGCATGCCGGCAGTCACCTACACCCCTGCCATGAGGGTCATCAATGCAGATTACACCATTTCAGGTGAGCCTGGAGTCCCAGGAGGCTTTTGACTCCTTGGAAAGTGCAGCTTCATCCTGCTCCTTTGAAACTCGGTGTTTGGCTCTGCCGTCCCTTGTCTCTGTCCATTCTCCTGGAGAGAACTTCTTGTTCAGAAAAGATATAAATTTTTAGAGATGTGTTTTACCTCTTAACAGAGTAAGGCCATCACTGTTCCTCTCACGAGGATTTTGAAATCAGCCTCACTGCTCTGTATCAGGGAATTTAGACTGCGCTGTGCACCGAGCCAGCCCCAAGCCTTGACATATGTGAGGGGCGGGAAGGAGAAGGAGCTCCCAAGATTCCCAAGGTCCTGGAGCAGGTCAGGTCCTGGAGCAGCTTTCCAAGGTTCTGGAGCAGATCAGGGAATCGGACAGAAACTTCTTCCGTCTCTGGCCCTCGGTGCTTTCTTCAGTGCCTCCAGCCTCTCCCGGGGCCAACACCAGTCATTAACTGAAGAGAAGCAAATTATATAAGAAATGAGTTTTTGGTATTACCAATATCCAAAGAAGTTCTCTAAGAAAACTCTTTTGAATCTTCCTTTCTGTCACAAGTCCCCATAAAAGAAAAGAAAAAAAAAAAAGATTGTGACACATTGAATTATTTGAAGAAGTAAGTACGTAAGCTGAAGAATTTGAAAACTTAAAATCTTTATTAATTTTGGGGCAATTACTGAAAGATTTCCGACTGGGTACATGTTTATAAATATTGTGATTCTGGGGGGGTATGTAAAGCAGTTGATTTAAATAGTTGTGTATTTGCAGTGCAGAATTATTACACAAGAAAGCAAAAGTTTTTTTTTTTTTTCTTTTAAAGAGGACAGTGATGGCAGAAGTGGCTTCAAAAGGTACCACCCCAGCTCGTAGACACCCCAAAGCTAGGAGTAGCTGTCTGTAGTCTTTCACACTTTTCAAGCAGGCAAGTAAGAGGGCAGACGCCGGCTGCCTGTAGGAGCGCTGCTGAGTGCGCCGTGCAGGAGGGCGTTGTGCCAAGCTCGGCAGGTGGAAGCAGTCTGAACGTTTGTTCTGTTACTTTGACGCCCTTTTCCCCACGTGGATGGAGGGGCGCCTGCCATCTTGACCACATTCCTCCCTCCCTGCAGAAACGCTGCCCCACAGTAACGGTGGAAATGCCAACAGCCGCTACTTCACCAATCCCAGCTACCACACACTTGCCCAGTGTGCCGCGTCCCCTCACGTCAACAACAGGGACAGGATGACCGTCGCCAAGGTAAGAGATTTCCCCAGTCTTGGGAGGCAGGAGGGGCGAGGAAAAGAGCCAGTGAAGGATGAGGGCTGCCGTTCCCAGGTGCTGCTCTAGGTGCTCTGCACACACTCAGTCCCTCTGAACAGTGCCCCGAGTGCATCTTGGCATCTCGAGGGTACTGACGAAGATCCGAGTAACAGGGAGTTTCGGCCTCTCTCAAACCTCCGGCCTCTAGTGGAGGAGGTAGCTGCTGTGTGAGTCAAGGGCTTTCTGTCTGCACCACCCACACCGTTTGCATTGCTTCTCCTTGGAAAATGTTTCTAATTTTACATGAGATTTTGAAATAACATCTCATAAGGGCATTAATAAAAACATAAAAGACCTACAGTAGAATTGACCCTATATAAAATCACCAAGTTTGTCTTTTCTGACCCGCATGTCTTCTATTACCCTTTTCTAGTCCTTTGTGCTTGAGTAACAACAATAAAAATACGCACTTATTTAGGTCGACCCGTATGAAACTGCTATTTCTGTAGGTCAAAACTAGCCAACAAGCTAATCACTTTACGAATGTAAAATCGTTTAATCTTTGTGACAATCAGGAATGCTTATTATTCCCATTTTACAGATGAGGAAACTGATGCACACAGTCCAGAGACCCAGCTGGGACTGCACCTCAGGTCCTCCCCACAGTGCTGTGAACCCTAAACATTTTTCCCTTCCAGTTGTACCCCGATTATATTTTCAGTTTCTTGTGAATGACTCCCCATTGTCCACCTCTCTGTTAGAATAAAACCGAGCTAAATAACTGGATCCCATTGTCATTAAATTAATGCAGCAGGATTTTAATTACAGTGCCTCACTGTTGAATAGCACTTTGTACTCTCCAGAGACAGTGATATCCACCATTCCGTTCATTCTCCTGCTAATCAGGAAGGAGGGAAGGTGGAGTAGATCATCTTATCCTCATGTTGGTGCTCAGGAAAACCGCTGAGTTACCTGGATTCACACTACAGCATACAGATTTGGATAAGAAAGCTTAGACCAAAATTTTAATTTTTTTCTTCAATTCAAAGTTCCACGTATATAAGCACAAACAGAGTTTAATTGGCACAAGGTACAGAGCGAAATGAAACTTAGGTCGTGGGAAGTACAGACAGCCTAGAGCACCTGCGTTCCGTCTGCCCTCCAGGAAGCATCCCCGGAGCCCCTTCCGGCCTCTGTGAGGGGCAGACTTGCTTTCTTCCGACAGCTAACACTGCACTGCACTGCACGGTATTCTCGTTTTAAATATTTCATCGGTTTTGTTTTTAACAGTCAAAGAACAATCAGCTGTTCGTGAATCTTAAGAACATGAATCCTGGGAAGCGAGGCCCAGCCATGGACTGCACAGGCACGCTGCCGGCAGACTGGAAACATGGCGGCTACCTCAACGAGCTTGGTGCGTTCTCCCCACGTGCCCCTGAGCACACTTGGGCCTTCTCCTCACCCAGTGTGGTGATAGAGGTGTGTCTGTGTCACTGTGATCTGCAAACATGAACCAAATGACAAAAAAGCACAATCGCCCTGACACTTCTATGGGGCGTACTACCATCCTAAGTGCTTTATCTGTTCAACAAACATTTATTGAGCCCCTACTATCTACCAGGAATTGGTAAAGAGACAAAAGTCTCTACTTACTTGTGGCTTTACAGTCTGGCTCTGCACATATTCACTTCCTTAATTTCCACACGAGTACAGTACTCTACTAGGTGCTAGTATTACTATTTGCCAGGTACTAGTATTAAAGTACTAGACTTACCATCATTCATGCAACAATTGAGAAACCGAATCACAGAAGGCTTGAGTAATTTGCATGCCACGCAATAGCTATTAAAAGTTAGGCTGGCATTTGAACCTTGTCAGTGTGATGCCAGACTGTGGCACTCTCTTTGTTTTTTGTTTTTGGCTTTGTTTTGTTTTGTTTTGTTTTGTTTGAAGCAGGGTCTTGCTATGTAGGTCAGGATGGCTTTGAACTTGTTCTGTAGTTCACATTGGCCTTGTACTTCGTTCTATAGTCCAGATTGGCCTTGAACTTGTGGTGATCCTCTTGCCTTAGCCTTTGAGGGCTTCTCTGTTCTTTTTTAGTATCAGACATCATGCTTGACATCCCTCCAATTTCAGGTGAGGCCATAGAGGTATCAAAAGGAATATAGTGGTCATCAAACTTTTAAGAATCAGGATGCCCTGATATTCTTAAAAATTATCAAAGACTCTAAAGCACTCCCATTCATATGGGCCATATGTTTTGATATCTACCTTATTACAAATTAAAACTGAAAACATTTAAAAATAATAATTTATTTAATAATAACCTTATTTGTGATACCAAAAAACATGTTATGAAAAATAACTACATTTTCCAACTCCTCTAAAAAATCAGTGAGAAGAATAGCACTGGTTTAGATTTTTATAGTATAAATATTTAAATGTCTGGCTTGATAAAAATACCTAGACTGTCATATCTGCTTGTGCCTTCAGTTGGCTTTGATCTCACACTCCATCATAGACTTAAGAGAATTAGAGCGAAGAAGACAATGTCATTGTTTTATTCTGAAAATGGTTGTTATCGTGTGGAACTCCTGAAGGGGAGGGGAGTACCTAGTCCACACTTGAACTTCACGGCTACATCAGTGAATACATGGTACCATTTCCAAATTATGTGACCCTTATTTTCAGGGAGGAACTTGATGATGTAATTAAGGTATGCCTTATCAATAACAAATCCTTTTACATACATTTATTTGGTGAAAGGGCTGCCAGACAGCTCAATTAAATCTGAATTGCAGATAAACACCAAATATTTTTTGTTTGAATGTTTGAGAAATAATGCATGAAATATAAACTAAAAAGTATTCGTTGTTTTGTTAAACCTCAAATTTAACTGTGTTTCTGTGTTCTTATTTGCTGAATCTGGCGGTTCTGTTCGATAGACCTCCCGTCAATCTTATTCTAAAGATGCATAAACTGGAAGCATGGTGAGATTGACTGTCATTCAAAATTTCATAAAAGAAAAGGGATAAAGCCAGCTCTCCAAGTTGGTCTTCTGACTGCTCCTCTTTGCTTCTTCTTTGAATGCCATAAATATCAGATTCCCTCAGCCAGACCCAGGGGCCAGTCCATTTGGGCCCTGGAGTGTCTCTTGCTGTAGAAACAGAAATGTTGCAGTAGAAAACTGAGTACAAATCCTCTCCCTCCAGAGGTAGAGCTGATATTGTAAGCTCTCCACCATAAATCACTTTGTTAGACTGTCCGGTGTAACCCTTGGCCTCCAGGTAAACAAAAACACTGTTATTGGACAGGCTATTCCAAGGATTTAGAAGGATTCCAGGAGCTGAGGGCAAAGGCTAATTCTCTACTACGAGCACCTCTGTCCCACCTCCCTGTACAAGCTTGTGCCTTTCTCACCAACTCAGAGCCGGGCTAGAGTCTTTATGACCCAGACCCCAAGGAGTCTTCCTGAGAGAGGAAAATATTCCAGTTTCCTGTCCCACAGTGTTTGGTATCAGACACACCTTCCTACTTTAGGGGAGTCATCCTCTTTCTCCACTGAAGTGTGCTTTACTCAGTGGCCCCCAAAGAACATTAGCATCAGAATTTGAGTTTAACATCATTCTAAGAGAGGATGCATGGGAGTGGGGGTAGCATTTCCTTCAAAATCTCAAATACTTGTTTGTGATGCTCATCACAGGTCATTACTCTCTGCTATGAATGTAAGTCTCTAAAATTCCTTTACGAGATTGTCAAAAATGCCTGAGAATGCTTACAGATGGGCTGAAGCTGAGGGTGGTGTGACGCATTAACTGGTACAGTAGTTGACACGCCGTTCACTTATAGATTGCTTCACAGTTCACAAAGCCTTTTTGTGTGCTCTGTTTCACTTGACGATGACAAGTTCTGCAGGGCTGGAAGGCAGGGTTTGTATTCCCTTCTGAGATGAGAAAATTGACACTCAGAGAGTTGAGCATTTTGCCTGATGTCATGTGGGTAATAAGTTTTGTCTCCTAATCTATTGTCTTTTCTGTCATAACATACCTCCAATAGAATCTTTGGTTTTTATTTAGTATAAACAGTGCTATTTAGCACTTACACACAAGTTGGTGTAAAATGGGCTATGTAATAACCTGTCATTTTCTTGGTAATATTATGAATTCATGATGAATTATTTTATAATACTATGAATATTAAGAGTTTGTGATTAAATGTTTATTTAAGAAACTTGTGCTTTCCCTCACATTAGTAAGTGATTACAAGTTCTCACTGCCAACACCTTCATTTTTCCCAATGTGAGCAGGAATATTTCTCCTCTGACCACTCCCATCACCACCACTACCAAATAAAGGGCAGATACTTTAAAACAAGAAAGCCACCTTTTTAAAAATCTAGGTAGGCTTGTACACAAATATCCCCATACTTGGAAAAGTCAAACTGTTAAAATAAAAGCTGAATAAAAACAGCCAAGATCTTGTATTGACCTTTAAAGCATTAATCAACAGTGTTTGAGGCTTCCTGCTTTTAGAAAAGATGCTTATAGTGCAGGCAACAATATCACTGAGTAGTAGTGACTGAGAAAGCCATTTCAAAACCATCAGAGCCTCGAAAGAGCCACCCCTGGGAGTAAGTTCTTGGTCCTGGTCTTGGCTGGGTTTTCTCTGCTCTGCAACCTTGAACACATACTGATTTGTCTCTCGCTGTGCCTCAGCTTTTACCCTGAACTGATCATCCTTCCCCAGTGTACATGCACACGCACACTGTGCATTCGAGTTGAGCTCTCAGCACCAGCACATCTGGCACAGAGATTTGGAATAAAGGCTTGAAAGCAGAAGGCTTGGTGATTCGCTGCGGTGGGGAGACCCTTGTCCACATTCGTGGAACGCTGGGTGGATTTTCTCCTCCTTTCAGTCCCTATGCATGTTTTTCTTCCTTTGTCACAGGTGCTTTTGGACTGGACAGAAGCTATATGGGAAAATCCTTAAAAGGTAAGGCATAAATGTGAGGAGGAGATACGTGTATTAGAATTACATTATTTTAAAAAATTATCTCAGAGACTGAAATAGTTGTTTAAACAAACACAAGTGGTAGTGCAGTGGTAATGTAGAAGTGTCGGTGCGGTGAGTAGCGCACCGATGCACAAATGCTTTTGACCAAGTCAAGAGCGTGACCATGGGTGGACCTGATTAGGGCAAACGTCTTGGAGACAAGGTTTCAGCTTGGGGAGGAAATATCTCATGGCTTATATGGACAGACAATGTAAAATAGGTAAAAGTATAGCATACTAGTCAGCCTTCCCTTGCTTGACAGCTTCCGATGAACAGAGGAGAGGCTTCCTTTCACTCGTGGTTTCAGAGGTTTCTGTCCGTGATCAGCTGGCTCTCAGGCAGAGCACTGTGGCAGAAGGCTGCGGTAGAAGAGAGCCGCTCAGCTCACGGCCTCCAAGAAACGGAGAGCAGGGGAAGAGGCAGAGAGGGAGAGAGGGAGACTCACCAAGGCGTGCCCTCAGTGACCTATTTCCTCTAACTAGGCCCTGTCGAATAGCACATTCGGCTGTGAACTCATGAGTAGATTAATCCCACGATAGAGTCGGTGCCCGGTGATCTAATTACATCCCCGAAGCCCCGCCTGTGAACGCATGAGCTTTCCAGGGGACAGTTTTGATCCGCGTCACAGTACAAGGGAAATAAGAGATCAGCGTGGTTATGCGGTGACTGAGGTCTGCTCTTCAGGATGAATTAAATGCTAAGTTTCCTGGTGCTAAAGTTTTACAGGGAATTGTCACAGCACAAACGTCTTTCCCACGATGACAATAGATCCCTCTCGTGCTCCCGAGGCCATCAACTACTGGTTTCTAGACTGAAAATTCAAAGGCTTCAATTAGCAAATATTCTAGTAGTGAAACAAAATGGGATTAATTATATTTTTGATTGTGGTCATCAAAATTAAGTCAGTTCCATGGTGTTTTCATTGGTACTTCCCATAGAGAGGCACCCAAATTACTGCATAGGTAGATAATTTTACAGCAAATTGTCTCCAAAATGAGTAGAAAATGTATAGCATTATTTTCAGTAGAAAGTTCTAGAAACCTAGCTAGAAATAAAAAGAAACAACCTGCTCAAGTAAATCATTACCAAGAGGTGATGTTGCCCATGAAAAAGCATTTGTTTTTTTTTTTTCCTTCCAACTCTCTTCACAGATCTGGGAAAGAATTCCGAGTACAATTCCAGTAACTGCTCCCTAAGCAGTTCGGAAAACCCGTACGCCACAATTAAAGACCCACCTGTACTTCTCCCCAAGAATTCAGAGTGTGGCTACGTGGAGATGAAGTCGCCAGCGCGAAGAGATTCCCCATATGCAGAGATCAATAACTCGACTTCAGCCAACAAGAATGTCTATGAAGTTGGTGAGTTTTCCTGACCATAGAAATAACTGATTTGGGGGGAAATGATTTTAAACGGCCCATATTTTAGATGCAAGCTGTGTTTACAATGATTATATTAATTGATAGCAAATGAATTTTTCAGAGAAAATATCACTTAGCAATTTTAAAGTAATTTTCCTGAGCTTCCACCTGGTCACCCATTTTTTGTTTCATAACCATTGTAAATATTTTAGCACCCATGTGGAACAGCATGTGTAGCGTATTAACTAATGTATTGAGTTAGCAAAAACATATGCTTCAAGTGGATTAAACAGGTGGCTCCATTTCCTGGTCATATTCATGATATTAGTATAATGCTCTTAGCAGGATCGAAACATTCCATTTTAAATTTGTCTAATATAATTATAATATTCTCAAATACAAATCTGGTACCAATTCAACTTAAAATTATAGTTATATCGATTGTCCTTTGTGAATATCATTTGGGAAAAGATAAAACATGCCACAGCCACCGTGGGCTTGACAGTAGGGCTATTTTAATTTTTCTCTGTCACCGTTTCACAGTATCTTGGCATTTATGATTTTTACTTTGGAAAATTCTCTTCAACTTGTAAATTTAACGCTAGAAATTGATTTTATGCCCTAGACATGTTGCTGAAAAAATTATTTTTAAAACATTAAGGTGGCTTTTTGTTTTGTTTTGTTTTCTGGAAACAGAGTTTCGCTATGTGGTTCGGGCTGGCCTTGAGCTCACTATGTAGCCCAGGCTGGCTCAGCTCAAGGAGATCCTCCTGCCTCTGCTCCCAAGTGCTGGGATTATAGGCATTTGCCTACACTTGGCTAAGATGGCTTTTTAAAAATGGAAACCATAGTGAACTAAATTTATTTCTTCTTAAATCAGTAGCCAGAACCCCTTTAAGCTGTCCCATAAATAGCAGGATAGGAGCTCAACTCAGGGAATGAGTCTTGAGCTCTAAAGCTGTGAACATGTTGAATGTTTCCATGTGATAAGCTAACCTTTAAGGACCTCAGTCTTCTCACCTGTAGAATCAGGGTTCTGGATGAGATTATTCTCAAGGTGGTTTTTAGACAATGGCTCATATCCAGGATTTTGCGTATGACAGTTTTTGCCCAACCACATGGTCACCCTTTTGTTTTGAATATCTTGTTGGGGGGGTGTTAGGTGGTCCAATAACTAGAGTTGCTGCCCCTACATGATTGTAAAAGAATTATGTCTTTTAAAAGTAGTATTAACATACATTTTTGTAAATGTACTTCTCATGTGTTTGATATTTATAAGAAATGTCATATGCTTTCTTATAAATTTCCCTTGCTGATAAGTTAATGTGTCCCTGCTTATCACAGAACCTACAGTGAGCGTTGTCCAAGGAGTATTCAGCAATAATGGGCATGTCACCCAGGATCCATACGACCTCCCAAAGAACAGTCACATCCCTTGCCATTATGACCTGCTGCCGGTCCGGGACAGTTCGTCCTCCCCCAAGCAAGAGGACGGTGGCAGCAGCAGCACCAGCAGCAGTAGCAGCAGTGAATGACAGACACCAAAGGACACTAGGTGACCACTGGAACCCTTTCCAGAACTGCAGTTCAGTTCTTCTCCGTCCGAGTTTGCCTCCTCAGCGATATTAATCAGTTTGGTAGGCAGTTGTTCAACATGAACCAGAAACTCAAAGCTGAGGCTGGCGCTGATTATAGGTACTTTCTGTACAGGTGGCTTGGAAGGAGCTAGCACTGTGATTTCCTATTTGTTAGTTTTAGAACTGCACCCGTGAAGCATGACTTATCATGAGATATTGGCTAAAAGCATGAACTTGCAGAACTCCTTCAGAGATATGGGTTGCAGTGGACATTGGTACTATTGCTTGGGAAATTACAATTTAAAATTTTTTCTCATTTGCATCATAGAGCTATGCCTAGGATTATGCAGTTTACCAGAAGTTTGCACCATAAAAGCGTGAATTACTAAACATATAGAAGACAAGGAGCATATTGTTGAGTCCTTATTGCTTAATTTTTTCCAGCTGGACTCAGAATTGTAGGAATTGCATGAATGCAGAAAGAAGCATTCTGTCAGATGGCAAGACAGGATAAACTGAATAAACACTAGAAATGGATGGCAGATTTAAATATGAAAATTTTAGAAAAACCTTAGAATGAGAAAATGTACAATTAGAATTATTTTAGAAATAGTTGAAGTACTGCAGAAGTCGATACACAAATGTACCAGGCAGAGGTAGACTTTTTCTGTGTGACCCCCATGGCCCACTTTGGATCCACGACATTATTCTGATCATTGTCCCCATCATGCATATTCACCATTTGACACGCATAACATATCAGTAATTATTTCAGAAATCTAGAAATGAAATCATTTTATTTTTGACAGACTGGATTGAGTGAGTGTGTAATGATTGGTAATAGTTGTAAATTTTATATGTAAGAAGATGCTTCAGTTTTGTAAACCATTAGTATTACATCCTGAATATAGAATTAGCAGAAAGTTTTGATTAATTTTCTCCTAAAAGTGACCTAAATATTTTTGTGCATATTTGAAACGGGGCACTTTCCTTTTATTAATTGTTGATTTAGAGAAACTATGCTTAAGCTGGTCTTTTGCATTGCTAATATGATATGTACCCCATTTTTCATTAATTTGTATTTTCATTAAATTGTATATTCTGTGTGTTGTAGTGTTTGGATTGTTAATGAAAAGTTATTGTATGTTCATTGTTTCTTGTATTATTGCTATTCATCTTTTGCTTGATTAAAATGTATTGTTTTTCTTTTGGAGGGAAGAAATGCAAACGTATAATTTAGAAAGTTGGTCATTACTAAAATAGCATTGTAACCATAAATGAATAGCAGATGATTGAAACGGAGAAGCTTTTTAATATCTCAAAATGAAGTTTCTTTTGATCTTTTGGTCCCCTGAGTCTTGGTTAAACAGGAGGAAGGAAAACACCAAATACTACAGATGGATCTTCATAAGACCTAAATTATGGTCCTCATATAATTGAGCATCCAAGCTGAGGCGCTTTTCAAGTAAGTGAGGCATTACTAGTAGTTATCCTGCAATGGGCTTATGCCCAGACTATTTCAGGCAAAGTGGAACAGGTGCTCATCCTGTGCACACTTACACAGTAACATTTTTCACTCCAAGGTAGCTGTCTTGTGAGAATGTCAAGATGATGCAGGAAGGCCAATTTTTCTTTCTTTGATCTGCGCGAGCAAGCAGAGAGGCTGAAAGACTGAATAAGGAAGCAATGGTAAAAGTTAAAATGGTGGTATTCCATCTTGTAAGACATGAAACATTATATGACATTCCGAGTGAGTCAATAACATTTGTTAATATGTTGCCTGTCAATAGTGCCAGAAGGCATTGTCCCTGCCAGTTATTGAGCTGGGATAGCCAGTTATTTCATGCCACATTCTTGCACTGTGATGGTGATGGTTTGGTCAGGTGGATAGCACAAGAAATACACTCAGCACGCTCACTCCTATGATGGCTGCTTTGTTTAAAGAATCCTAAAGTTAACTCAAAGAAATAAGTAATTTCCTGGGGCATATATTAGGTAGTTTACTGATTCCAATAATTATGTTGACCCTTAACTCTAGGGGTGGCATCCAGTGAGATGCAGGTAGGTCAGTGGCCTCAAGGAGTCCTTTTAGGTAAGAAAAACAATAAGACATTTTCCCTTTTCTTTTTAAAGGAGCATCTCTTCACAGCTCCATGGTGAATTTGTGTGTTCCTATTACTCCCTGGAGATAGGTTTAACAGTCTTATTCTCTTATTTAAAAAAGAAAGCTGCCTGTGCAAAGGTAACAGCAGTTTAAGCAGAAATCCTGGACAGCAGATGTGAACTCCGGAGGGCTAGTGATGTCCTACAGCATTTGTACATGAGACAATTCTTACTCATCAGAGTTCACTCAGGACTTTCCAAACATCAGAACACATGTAGCACTTTGTTGTAAAACTACATGTCATATTTAAGAGGTCTGGTTGAAAGGCAACATTGTTTAGATATTTTTATATAATTTCTCTCCTATATCCAGCAGTAGTCAAAGCACTGAATGAGTTTAAGGATGCCTTGCAGAAGCCATTAATCTAAGAATATAAGCCAAACTATTATTCTTTCCCTAGAAGTGGATGTCTCAGAAAATTATAAATTATTTGTATTTATATATAAATCATCAAAACTTACCCGAATTATAACTCGCATGCTTGCTTTAATAAGAAGAGTATGTTATCTGTGGTTAATCATACAATGACAAGGAAACTTTCATAATTATTTACCATCTGACATTAGTTTCTCCCCTATTACACATAGTTATGTTAACAGAGACTTTAACATGTTTAACCAATTTGAGGAAAATCAACCGTATAATTTTATAATAGGACAATATGACCTGTCTCAACCAAATCGATTAGTACAACGTGTGTTATGAGAAATGCAAACAACTTTATGAAAATATGGTCATCTTGATCTCAGTGAGTCACAGTAATAGTAAATTGGAATTCTTTTAACCATAAATATTGCAGAAGTTGGTGACTGGTCAGACTTTGATATTGCTCCATCCCACGCTGGTTGGAGTCTTGGGCTTGTATATTTTTGTTGTATATTGTTTACAAGGTTTCGACTGAACAGAACAGTTTTATCAGCAATTTCCAGGGCAAGAAAAGCACCAGAATAGTCAAGAGTCAGAGCAATAAAATTAATGTTGATAATATAAGTCTGTTTTATACGTAAAATAAAATTTTTAAAAATCAAGTTTTGAGATAATGCTTTTTCCCCAGCACCTCCCCCAAAAGATTATGCTTTTTAAAATAATAAATCTTCTATCTCTAGGTAATACGTCCTTAATATTTAAACTAAGTACTTAGGAGATGTTTGGGCTTTACAGGTTTTATTTCATGGAAGTGTACATAGATATAAAAATGTGAATCACATGGTCTGGACAGATACTTGTTTAGTAACTACAGCTGTACAGCAAGCTGCCGTTTTATAGTCCTATTGGTATAGGTATCCTAACCTTATTTTAATTCAGCATTTAATCTAGGATTCATTTTGATAAGACCAAATCACAGTATATAGATTTTAAGAGGAAAAATCAAAATACATTAGGATTTATTTAGTTAGCGTGAATGATCCTTTCAGTGTTGAATATCTCTATTTTCCAAAGATGGTGAACTTTTATCAGTATTCGCTACGGTGTCATTTATATCACCAAATGAGTTTATAGATTAATGCAATAAATTTTCTAATAAAAATTTCTAAGTAGTCCTCATTTCGAAATATGATTCTACTGTTGAATAAGAAGAAGAAAAGGCTTATGTTCATAATGAATAATTAATCTTTGGTCATGTGTGTCTTCATAGCACTTTACATATACATTTAAAAACCAGTAACACGATTATATTTAATCGCCAATGTACGTGCTTTTCCTTTAGATTGCTTGTTTTTTTAGGGACAGAGGCAGCATTTTATTCCTCTATAGATTCTTGATTCAGTCTAGACTATGGTAAAGTTTCATGTTCTCTTACATGGATTTGCTTTTTAGATTTCAGTGTCTGTTAATGCTTTTATTAATAATTAAAACATTTTTGAAACATGCATTTATAATGCTGTCTTGTAGGATTCCAATATAGATGAAACATTGTTTCTTTTCCCAATGGCCATGTCTTTATTGGGCCTGAATGCTAAGTGTAGTAGGGGGTGAGGAGAAGTATGGTATGAGCTGTTTTCAAGTCTTTCATTATTCACTTAGGGAAATAAAACATTAGCTGTATGACTTTGGTGGGTTACTAAACCTCTCAAGGCCTCAGTTTCTGTATTGTAATATGTTGACAGTAACCGTACCTAGTTCATAGGATTTGGGGGAGATTCAATAATTTTATACATATATATTTATTTCAGTGCCAGGCACATCATAAAAATTTAGTAACATCACTGTCCTAAAAAATTACCCAACAATATAAGCTAATTTTCAATAACCAAATAAATGAAGAGGCTGCTAAGTTGGAAGCAAACATTTAATGATTTTTATAAGACCTACATGTTCACATGATAATATTCTGGTCTAGGGCTGGGGATTTAGCTCAGTGATTAGAGTGCTTGCCTTGCAAACACAAGGGCCTGAGTTCGATCCCCGGCACCACAAAAAAAGAAAAAAAAAATATTCTGGTCTATTTTTGTGTCATCCCCAAATTCCATGCATATTCTATTTCTAAAGAAGCAATTTGGAAAACAGTATGATTTCATCTTCTAATAATGTGTTATCTTCCTAAGCATCAGTAACAGTGTTAAAACATAAAGATGTGGGTTTCTGGGGAGATAGTTACCTGGCCTCACATTCCCACCCTGGAGAATGTAGCCATCCAGAAAAAGTCAAGGATGGAGTGATCTTGGCAATTCGAAGAGTTTTCTTACATGGTGCGACACCAGGATCTTGAAAAAGATGCAGGGAGAGGTAAAGACATCAATGCCAGTTGGTGGGGGTAGACTAGAGGGAGCCAGCACACTTGGGTGAATACACAAAAATAAAGGGAGGAAGGTCTCTAAGTTTGTGCTGTGCAGCAATGACAGATAACTGTCTCTTGGATGATTGTGGGCAATTTAGGTGGATCATTTCCATAGTAGGCTGCCAGCCACCTATCTCTATTTGGACCTGTGAATACAGAGGCTTTCTGCCACTTACATTAACAGGCCAAGCTGATCACTGGCTGCCCACTGACAAAAAAATGCCTGCCCTAATTGTCTCTATGCAAAGACCCAAGAGATTCACAGAGGTATTCAAATCCAGGACACTACGTGCATGAATAGGCTGAGAAAGATCACAGATGCGCAGTGTGAACACTGCAGCCTATAAAGAAGGAGAGACTAAATTACAAAGTTATGATGACTTTCTATTATGGAGGTGGAGCTAATGTGGAAAATTGAAGAAAACCTAGATTAAATGTGGCATAACCAGAGGAAGCTTCCTGGAACTAAAAATAAATATTTCCCAGTTTTAAAAAAGGGAGATAAAGAAGCAGGTTAAAAGAAAAGTAAGATGAAAGAAAAAAAATGGAAAAGTGTAAATACACTTGTTGCAAATAGAGAGGGGTGAGTGAATGGAAGGGCGGGGAGGGTAAGAAGGGGGAAAGCCAAGATACATCATGTACAGGTACAAAATAACCATGTTGATTATGATCATTATGTATACAATGTACCAATACATGTTCTTGGTTAAAAAAAAAAATTCATTAGAGGGCTGGGGATTTAGCTCAGTGCTTAAAGTGCTTGCCTTGCGAGGACAAAGTCCCTGAGTTCGATCCCCAGCACCAAAAACAAAAACAAAAACAAATTCATTAGAGGAATATAAAAACAAAGCCAGTACTTACAGCTGAGACTGAGTTCATATTTTAGAAGATGAAATGCAATAAGAAATACAATTTCAAAAATGGAAAACCTGGATAAGAGGAAACACTGATTCACTAGTACTAATATTTAAACAGTCATTGACCCAAGAGAAGAAAAAGAATCATGAAGAAGCATTAATGAAAGAATAATGAAAGTTTCACAATGTGAGTCTCAAACTTTCAGATCCTTTAGATAAGAAAGGATATACTAAATTAATGAACTAGAATTAATGAAAAAATACGGGGGAAGTACATCCTGGAGAAATTTCTAAACCTGAAGGACAGAAAAACAAATTCAAAATCATACAAGCAGAGTGAGCAGGCTGCTTCCAAAAGAAGGAGCATTAGATCAAACAGAGAACGTGTAGGGTTGGGGGGTAAATGGGGAGGAGGTCGCAGTGGGAAGGGGAGTGACTGGGACTGTGCAGGTTCCTGCTATCTGCTGCAGCAAAGCTGCACCTCCTACCCGGACATCATGGCCAGCTTCCAGGAGATAGCTAAACAGCCCCATTCATTCCGCTTCAGATCTCTGGGCCCAGCGAGGGTAGACCAGGCAGAGACAGAGCCCTCAAGAAGAGGAAAAGGAGCCCGTGTCGTAAACTAGCATGGTGTAAGAAGCCAGGAACACACAGCACCATTTATTATACTTTATTGAACTGCAATCAAAGAATCAGTAAAAAAATATTCAAGCACAAAATTGATGGAAGTCTTGAATGGCTCTTGGCTAATGGCATGTTATCCTTCCTCCTGTGTTGATAACATGGACTTCTTTACTGCCTATCATACAATAGAAAAATCCAAGTAGGCCACAGAGTGGCCACTCTACCATGGTGTATTTGATGATTAGGATATGATGTAAAACTATACAGATCCAATGATCTTTAAACACCTAAGAAAAGAATTTCATGTCTACTAACATCTGTAATAGAACACTGCACAAAGTAGGGAATATACTACTAAACTACTGTTGGAGTTTCTCCCTTTTCTAGGCTTTTAGCTAGCTGTACAGCTCCATCTTGGGCATTAGGATAAGTAGGAGATCAGATGGGAATACTGTCCTCTCTAGTGCTCCAACCATGATCAAGACCTTGAAAGACTGCTTCTCAAGTGTTTGGAAGAGAACCATAGATGCCATGATGAAATTAAGGTGAAGAATTGAGAGACTGTAGACCAAACTGAAGTGTATCAACACAGTGCTTGTTACAAACCACATGCAGTTTTGGAAGCCCAACACTGGCTTCCTTGCTTGAGTGCTTCAAATCAGGGCACAACACAAAGGATTATGAAGAAAATAGATCTAGCTCTTGTCATCACATGCCAACATTTGGAGTCATGTAGTAAGATTTATTTGATCTTTAATTGGAAAGAGATGATTTTTTTTAATACCTGTTTTGTGTGGTTGGCTTACAAATCTAGCTTGAGGGCTGTATGTAGCTCAGAGCTACAGCTTGTGTCTAGCATGCAAGAGACCATGGATTTGGCTCCCAGCACCACCACCACAACAAAAATAAAAGCAAAGCAAAGCAAAACAAAACAAAATCCTATAATAAGACTAAATACCATAACATAGTAAGTATATACAAAAGTATTTTTGCCTTATACTAACTAATTAAATCTTCTGTGTATCCACAAAAGGGGTTTTGGTTTTTTCTGAGTCCCATTATTTTATATATCGACAAACATCCCAAAATTAAATAAAATTTAATGATTCAAGATAATGCCTGAATTGTAGGTACACACCTAAAGGTACATGATTTTTTTTTTATTTCCCACATTCATAATTGAAGGGAAAAATATATAATAAACCACTATTGTTTTTAAAGAAAAGAATTTTAAAATATCTCATTGCCTTGTTTATGCATTTACAGGACTCTAGTTGTTATCATTTAAATTTTTCTTCTATGATGTCGCAACATACAGGGAGGATTTTTTAACCAGTGCCTTTGGAACTAAGAAACCAGTAGAGAGTATCTCACTTCACTGTGTTTATCTATAATATCTACTAACTCTGGAGCAAGTGATGAATAAAGAATGGGATCAACATAAGGTGGAGGTGGGGTTAATTAGAACATGATTTTTCTTAAGCAATTGAAGGTAGAACAGGGTGTGTCAAATTAGAATTTTCCATGGAAAAGGAGAAAACTTTAACCTTGGCTGTTGCTTTCTCAGCACCTCTTGAGAAATGTCTTTCCTGACCACTTGTGTGGTACAGAATCACTGTCCTACATTCCACTACCCTGCTGGACTGTCCTCATGACCCTTAGTATCTGCAGTCGTATTACTTATTTTGTTCACTTATGTATCATTTGTCTTACGAACTAGAATGTAAGCTCAATGAGGGCAAGATCTTTTCTGTATGGTTCACTGTGTACCACCAGGATGCTGCATGTCAGGGACTCGTGAAATATTGATTGATTAAATAAATGAATAATGGCCTCCACTTGCTTTGGCAATGCCACGTTTGGCTTTGTTCTTCCTCAGCATCTTAAGTGACTTGAACATGCTGCTCCTTCCTTCTTATCCTACATTTGCAACAATTCATAATGCCGGCAGCAAGTTCAGGAAGCTGCTAACCTTAAGGATTACAGAATAATAAATACCAATCTGTAGAGTAAAATGTTTTCTTCTTTTACTTCAAAGCTCAAATCAGGTGTTTGATACTTACAACAAAGCTGAGAGCCGCTATTCTAGTGTTCTGGGTGTCAGGAGCATTTCTACTGTATGTTTCAATAGATGGTGCCAAGCAATTTTAATGAGAAGTGTTATGCTCAACATTTGTTTTTTGCTTCCCTGAGCCTTAAATAATAGCCAAGTGGTACTATTTTCTGGTCTTCATTCTTCGTCCAGCCCTGCACTTCTCTTATCTCTGCCTTTGCCCTTGTTACCCGCATATCATTTGCCTTGATGTCATGCTTTCAACAGGTAACTTTTGCTTGATGATTCCACATTGGCTTGATCTAAACTTTTTAAAACTTGTATGCTATTTAATTGAAGGATTACTCAATGAATTTTAAGTGCATAAAACACGTTAAATTTAAATGTGTGTTTTATATATATGTATCTATAATCAGTTTATAGCAATAAAACTACCTTTTTTTATATCAAGATACTAAACACTGATCTTAAATATGGATGCCATATTATTTATCACATAAAGCCTCTTAAATGTGAAATATTTTGTAATATCTTTATTTCTGCCTAATAAAGACATTCCTTTCTATTTCTATGACTTGAAGAATTTCTATTACCTTTAAACCATTCTTAATCTTTGATACAAATGTGAATATGTTGTTTGGATCAGAGAATTATTTTCGACTTAATTTGGATCTTATTAATTAGGAATTGAATGGATTTATGAGTATAATAATTCACCTTAAACTTTTTTATTCTCTTTTATGTTAATTTTAATGTTTCATTACTGTTTTTCTTTTGCTGTTTTTCCTAGGTTTTTCACTTCTTTTCAAATCCAAAACTTGGGTTGTATATATTCTATCTTTGTCCAGAACTCAGTGACACATTGGGCTAGAGGAACTATGATCTGATGTACTAATTACCATTTTTACCAATTCAGTATATCAAACAAGGCTTTATATACCCCTCTCCAACCAGCGCTTTAGAAATTTTCTTCTTATACTATCCATATTAACATTATGGTCAAACTTACTAGTTTTTTTCTCTGTAATTGAACATAAGGGAAATAAAACTGTATCTTCTAATTTTTGTCAGGTTAACATCTAAAAGGTCTTTACTATACTTTTTCTGTCCACATGACCAAACACTTTTATTTTATGTACATTTGGCTTAACAACATGCATCTTTTTCTATAATACTACATGACAAAAACAAAGCAGTATTTATTTGCCCAATACATTGAATATTTGGCATGCTACTTGACAGTTTAAAATGATCTAAACCAAAAATTTTAGATCTAGCTTACAAAAATATTTTTGCATTTCAGTTTATTACCCTACATATAACAATTTTAGACTTTATGCTTCTTAACTAGTTTTAATGCTTACCATCAGATTTTTCATGGATTTGCTTCCCTACTCTTCAGTTACTTTTAATGTTCTCTGTTGGCAGCAGTAAATCATTCAGCAAAAATTTCAAAGAAGGCTCTTGGTGGATAAACTTTCTTAAGCCCCGAATACCTGAAAATGTCTTCCAGTTGCCTTCATATAAAAATAATAACTTGGCAGAATATGTAATTCTTAGTTCAAAATTATTTTTCTTTAATATTCTTTAGATTGTGTTCCACTGTCTTCTAGCATTTCAAATTGCAAGAGAAAAATATGAGGTCAGCCTAGCTTTTGTCCCTTTAATAGGTATTCTGCTTTCTCTCTGGATACGTTCAAAGTTTTTTCTTCATCTTTGAAATTTTAAAAAGTCACCAGGATAAATCTAGGTGTTACTTTCTTGTCATTAAATTTTAAAGATACTCTGTGAGACTTTTTCATTTGAAGACCTACTTTGCTCTTCAGTTCTGGGAAGTTTTCTTCAATTAGTTCTTTAATTAGTGTTTTAGCCTCATTTGCTTTGTCTTCTGTTTCAGATGTTTCTATTACACATAGAATGTGTCTCCTGGACCAGCCTTCTAGATCTCTCTTTTTCATCTTGACTTCTTTTGTCATTTTCTCTGTATTTTGTGAGAGTTTCTCTTGTTTCACAACTTACACATTTCCATTAAACTCTGTCAAGTCCCAGAAACCTTCTAAGTGCTCTAGCACTATCTGTTTTACCCCTGAACACATCTTTAATGCCTTGTAATATAAGATGTTTAACACTTTCTAGTTCCTCTGTGGAGACTGATAAATACATTTCAAGAAAAGGCATTTTTTTCAATTACTTAACTCTGTTCCTTTTTTCAGAAACTTTTCAATGGCTCTACTTAGAGCAATAGAGTCCAAAAATCAAAGGTGGTCTTCCAAAACTACTTGTCCTTAACTTTCTTAGATCTACTTTTTCAGTAGAAGACTCTACCTATTGAACCTTCTTTATCTCCTTTTTAGGACCAGACTTGCTTCAGGTTAGAGACAATATATGACCCAGTATAACTAGGTAAAATTAGGTATAGTTTTACCAGTGTAACTAGGTAAAAATATTCCTTGTGAAATATGCCCTTTAGAGACATCTGTGGTGGTACAAGCTTTGTGCTTGTCCTCTGATTTTTTTACTTAAATCTCCAGCTCCCTCTGGCCTCAGTGGTATACTGGTAAATTTTTTATAATCAGCTCTCTGGAAATTTTTAAAAGTCACTTATTTGTAACATCCGACTGGTCCCAAGGTTTAAATCTTCCCTCCAATGGAAATTTCAAACTTCCAACATGACGTCACTGAGTGGAGAGTTCAGCAGAGATGCTCAGTAACTCACCATTATATAGTATTTCTGACCACTTGTGCAGAAACATCATCCTATATTCCACTACAATAGATGCAAATGACCTTAAGAGCATAGCTAATAGTAAAAGATAGTAAAATAGTTTAACTTGATGAATTTTGAGTATTTATCCCTTTTAAAGATATAATTTATTGAACTGTAAGTTTACATTTACAATGTAAACTTAATGTAACTTTAAATTTAAATTCATAATGACTGTACTTAATAATTGGTTCGAGAAATTCCAAAAATTTAGCAATTGGCTCTCACAAGGCTATATGAGCTGCCTCAGCTCATCTTTAGGTTAACATGACCCTATTGTCTCATCATCAGCCAGGTTTGGGAGAACAGTTCACCATCTCCACCCAGACCACTAACCTTAATTTCCACCACATAGGAAGTGGAAGGGAGCCCAGAGCATCTTTCTTCTACCTCGCATTTTATATGTAGAAAAATCGAAGTTCAGAAAATTTATCCATTCAAGTAAGCACTAATTTACTAAAGATACTATGAGCTGAGTCTCCTTAAATACATGTATTTCTGATGTACTCATTTCCCCAAGAAAAGATGATAGGAACTGGATTCTCTCTTTCCTAATAGATCTCAGACTAATTGGCCCTGTAGGAGTCTTCTTCTTTAATGTCTTCTCTGAGAAACGCTGAATTGGAGGGTGACTCAAAGTCCCTAGGATCCATTTAATATGCAAACTCTTAGCAAGAGATTTTATTTATGAATTGCTATTCAGAAAAAAATGCACTTATGCACAAAGCTATTTAATTATGCCATCATTTATTACTACACATAGATAGTGTTCCTTAACTTTGTAATAGAATGCACTTAGGACATTGTCCAGAATGTTTGCCCTACTAATAGTGGTTATTAAAAATGGGTGACTGTGTTACAAAAGTAGGTTAATTCTTGTTTTCTTCATATTATACTTATTTTTTAAAAGATTTACTTTAATTTTCTACACACTAATTGTTGATAAATTGCAATGACTCTTCTTTATGCTTGATTGTAGCTGCAGATTTCTTAAGTAATGTAATAAATATTTCATTTCTATTGCAGGTAGATTTTATTTCTGGTGGAAAACAAGCTAGAGCTAAGTCAACTGCTAAAGATAATTTAAAACACTGAAATGAAAGGCAGCAATCTTCAAAAATAATATATTATTGGGGGCTGGGGATTTAGCTCAGTGATTAGAGTGCTTGCCTTGTAAGCACAAGGGCCTGAGTTTGATCCCTGGCACCACAAAAAGAAAAATAATAATAATATATTATTTTAAAAGTGGAGAAAAGGAGGTAAAGGAGCAAGGGAAAAAAAGTATGCAGAGGCTCAAAATATTCTTCTTCTTCCCAGAGAAAACTATATGATTGCAATGACTATCCTTAAACCTGGAATGAGGAACCATGTGACTATATTAATTACTAGAAAATAAATTACTATTAAGAGTGCTTTTTCCCTCAGTGAGGTAACTCATTCTTGTACAAGTTCATCACCTGGTAGATATAAAATAAGTTCCCATTAAAGGCTTTTGACTTAATTAACAAATATATGAACACTATGCATTTAATTAAATGCTTTAGATACTTTAAAGCAAAAGTCCATATTAAACATTATGAGTATTAAAAAGCTACAATGTTACTAAACAAAATCTTAAGAATTAAGCATACTATTAAAACATCACCATGTAACACTATCTATTGCATACTGCAGGACAAATTTCCTTTGTGATTGTTTCTGGTAGACAAAGATCTCAGGATAATAGTCGCCTTTTGCTTCAAGAAATATTTACATGGTAAAGGTAGTTGTCAGTGGGTATGTGAGGCGGTCTTATGTGCTTCCAAGTCATCAGGTAGTTCCCTTTCTGATAGTCCATTCTCACAGGAACTCAGTGAAGGCTTTTAAAACCAAAGCTCCAGATGCCAAATTCCATACAATTATCTGCAGTTTTAAGCAAACTAAATGTAAAATGTATTCTGGAAGATGGATTTGTATCAACACAAACTTACTCTTGATGTAGGGCAACAATGTATTCTTCAGAGTTCTCCTTTTTTTAAGGAGGTGATTATTTTTCTTATCAATTTCTTGAAAAATTACCAGGAATTCTCATTTCTAACCTATATGATCTTGACATACATTAAATTCTAAGCAACTAGAATTATCAAGTGCGACTCCACATGACTTCAGAAGAAAAGCATGAAGACCAAATAAAGTTGATGTTTCTTTAAAAAAAACAAAAACAAAAACAGATTCACTGCTTCTACAGTCAAAGATCTCGTATTGTTAAATATCAGTTCAGAGACTAAGAGAGAGCAAGTTCTTCAAGGGAAACCTCAAAGGAATCTGAGGAAGGAGGCAAACGCTCAGAGAAAGAGTGTGCGCAGTGGCCCGGGGACAGAGCTGGCTGGAGGACTCAAACCTGATGGGTGTGAGCAGCCAGGATCCACGTTCCTGGGTTGTGGTGAATTTCTTCTCGACATTTTTAGTCACAGCTGTTCCAAGCATCTTGTCACTTACAGCTTGCTAAAGTGGAGAATGATGCTTGCACATACCCATGACTTTGCTGATTAGAACAAGCAGTGCAATAGCATTGCTAAGGAGAACATAAAGATGCTGATTTGACTTCTCTTTCCTAGTCCATTGAGCATCATTTTACTCTTTCTTGAATTCCTCTCCCTCTTTGTTCTCATCTCACAATACACAGACCACCCATCATAAAGTAATGTTGCTTTATGATGCAGAAAAGATCTTGCAATTATATTTAAGGAAGTCTCACTTCAAATTAATGGGTAGTCTTAGTCACTAAGTTCCTATACTTATTTTACCTTCTTTCTCTATACCTTACCCTCTTTATCATCTATTTTCCGGTGCTGTAGAAAAGGCTTTTGTTGTTCCTACTTCAAATTTTTTGAAGGATGGGAAGGCTTATACTCGAAATCAAATCTTTTTGGGGGGTTCTGGGAATTGAACTCAGGGCCTTGCATTTGCTAGGCAAACACTTTACCATTTGGACTAAATCCCCAACCCCAATAATTCATTTTAAGAATCATAAAAACAAGAGGGAGTATAGAGCTGGCAGAACTGTGGAGTTTCAGTTTTGACAACTCATGTTGGCTTGATCAAGATAATTAATCTCATTTGACTCTATTCACTGAAAAGAAGAGATACAGGCATTATGCTTCCTCATAGAATCAGCATAGCATATAAAGTGCATAATATTTTAAGACTCCAAATGAATGTGCGGCCTACTGGAAAATAACATCAGACAACTTTAAGAAATATTTATTCTGCCGAAGCTAGAATTTATTAAAATGATTATTATAGAATGCTCAAGAAAAAGGAGATACGGTGTGATTTTCTAGAATTTCTAGAATTGACAGGCTGGGGTAGAACACATTACCGTGTTGACGTGCCACTTGGTAGATTCTTACAGGGTGTAAGTGTGGAAAGGCTAAGGTGTTCGTGATCGCAGTGCTAATGTAACCTGTCCGGGTCTAAAATGGACTTTCTGAGACGCTCTTTCTAGACTAATTTCCACCTTATGAATGGACTATGGCATTTCCAGCAGCCAATCACATCAGAGAACTAGGGATGGAAAAAAGGAATGTCTGGGGGATAATTTTGGGAAAACATCTAGTATTATAGCAGTGCTGTATTATTATCCCTTTTGGAATAATACTGTTACAAAAACAGAAAAAAAATATATTTAATGGAGAGATAAATTTTCTAAGTGAAATATTTTAAATAAATTAATAAAATTTGTTGTTTAGAGCACTTTTAAGATCATAACGAAAACTGAGAAGCAAGGATAGAGAATGTTCATATATTCACTTTGTTCCCATATAGACATAATCTTCCTCACTGTTGACATCCCCCACCAGAGCGATACATTTGATCCCATCAGTTAGATTATGTGGACACATCATTATCACCTGAAGTCTTTAATCTACATTAGGACTAAATCTTAGTATTGGATGATCTAGAGGTTTTGACAAATGTGTAAATGAAATGCATCCACAATTGCAGTGCCATACAGTCATCGCTGTACATCATTTCCCTAATAAAATCCTCTGGACTTCGTCTATCTGTTTCTCCCCATCTCAGACATCTGATGACTACTTTTACTAGCTACACAGTTTTGTCTTTTTTCAGAATGTCGTATAGTTGGGCTCATACATTGTGTCCCCTTTTCTTTTTTTTTTTTTTTTTTTGGTGCTGGGGATCGAACTCGGGTCCTTGTGCTTGCAAGGCAAGCACTTTAACCGCTGAGCTAAATCCCCAGCTGTGTCCTCTTTTCTAATCGGCTTGTTTCTCTTAGTAATGTGCATTTAAGTTTCTTCCACATCTTTCATGGCTTGATAGCTTATTTGTTTATTTTTTTTTTAGCACTGAACAGTAGTGTATTGTCTCCATGTACCACAGTTTATCCATTTACCTGCTGAAGGGTATCTTGGTTGCTTCCAAGTGTTGGCAATTATAAATAAAGTTGCTATAAGCAAATTTTTGTGCGGACATAAGTTTTCAATCCATTTGGGTAAATATCAAAAGTGTGATTGCTGGATCATAAGATAAGAACATGTTTAATTTTGTAAGAAACTGTCCAATCATCTTCCTAAGTGAAGGTACCATTTTGTATTCTTGCTACAGTGACTGAGAGTTCCTCTTTCTCCACACATTTGGCAGCATTTTGTGTTGTCAGTGGTTTGGATTTGGCCATTGTAATAGGTATGTAGTGGTGTTTCTTTGTTTTAATTTGCATGGCTCTAAAGTCTTAAGTATATTTTTCACACGCTTACTTGTCATTTGTGTATCTTATTTGGTGAAGTGTCTGTTCAGTTCTTTTGCTCATTTTTAAAATGAGTTGTTAATTTTCTTATTGTTGAGTTTTAAATGTTCTTTAGTCTATTTTTGGATAACTTCTTCACCTTTGTGCTTTTTGCAAATTTTTTTTCTCAATTACAGCTTGTCTTGTCATTCTCTTAACATTGTCATTCAAAAAGAAAAGAAATTTTTAATATTAACGAAGTCTAAATTATCAGTTATTTCTTTCATGTCTTTGACTTGTACCTAAAATGCCATCACCATAACTAAGGTTATCTTGGTTTACTCTTGTTATCTTTATAATTTTGCATTTTACATTTAGGTTTGTGATTATTTCTGCTACAATGTTTTTTTCTTTTTTATCTCTACCACTTCTTTTTGATTCTTCCTATTTTCATCTGTTCTTGCACGTTATGCACCTTTTCCATTAAAACTCTTGAAATGTTAATTATATTTTTTTTATGTTTCTGGACTCACCATTTTGGCATTCCTGCCATGTCTGACTCTGATTTCAATCCATGATTATTCAGTCTCTTCAAGTAATATTTGTTGTCTTTTGTTTGCTTCATAATGTTTTTTTGAAAGGTAGGAATGTGTGCCCTCTAAAAATGAGTTGGTGTAAATAAGCCTTTAGTAACGTAGTGGTGAGTTTTGGGAAGAGGAAAGTGGTCTATAGCTCTGTGGCTAATCTTGGTCTTCTGGTTAACCTGTTCGCTGGACTGTGAATTTCATAAATGTTGCTCAGTTTCCCCTTTCGTCCTTGGTGGGACAGGATGGCTAGATTGCCCTGGAGTCACGTAGTTCCCTCAGGTAGGTTAGAGGCTGGTTAAATAGTTTCTTCTGAGGGAAGACCTTGTTAAACAGGAATGCTCTCCATAGGTCAACATGATTACATTTCTTTTGTTCCTGATGCAAGAAAACGAGGGCTTTTTTCTGTACTAGCCACTGTGTGGACCAGGTTGAGCTCCCGGAGGTGAAACTCACAAAAACACTGTGTCCCTCTATCACGTAGGCCTTTTGGAGTTCCTAACTCTGACTCATCCACACTGATTGCTCACCACCTTGCCAATCACGTTAGCTTTTCCTGCCTCTACCCTGGTTTCTGTGGCAGCTTCTACCCTGGTGTCTGTGGAGGCTTCTGTATGCATTCCTCCTGCAAGATGTCTCTCCTATTTTGGGAGCAGCAGTTTAAACTGTGACTTCATTTCTCTGAAGCATCTAAGAAGAGCTGATTTTTTCAGTTTATTCAGGTTTTTACTTGATGTTATGAAAGTGGCAACTTCTACTTCCCTTCCATACCAATCTAGGGCCTGGAAATCTGGATGTGTCTCTTTTTTTTTTTTTAGTGCTGGGGATCGAACTCAGGGCCTTGTGCTTGCAAGGCAACCACTCTAACCACTGAGCTAGATCCCCAACCCCCAGAAAGTGGAAATCCGAAATATCGCTTTGAAGTAAAATAAATGATGACATAAAAATAATGAATGTAAGATTGCATAGCAGAATAAATGCCAGAATAACTTTTTCTTCTTGAATCTGAAAAACCCTTGCTCCTTCATTCAATGCATGAATTAAAAGTCCTATGCTGTATTACTTGTAATCTCCAATGATTAACACTTCAGCTTCTTTGTTTTTTTTTAACATAAAATAAATGTACATTTTGAAAAGTTTTTTTTTATTATCTATGTAAAGATTTTTATACCTAGTTTGCTGTATGGAATAATGTATGTTAAACAATCCTTATCATTTTTCAGCTTCTATTTGAAATTGAATTCTTTTCTTTCATCCTGTAACCATTCTTCTCGGGATATAATGACAAGTCCAGCAGGAATAATGTTTTTGCTCTCTGTCTCTCCTCAGTACCTGCCGGTCTCAGAATTCATTAAAAATTCTAAAATATTAAAATTCTACTTATGAAGCTTAAAAATAAGGGTCACAATATTTATTCAATTAGTCATTAAAATAATTATACAGAGATGTTCTTTCACTGCCTAAGTCAGCTGCTGTTTTTTGACTTAAAAGAGCCTAAAAAGAATACAAACTGCTCAACTCTGCATTTTTTGCCTTCTGTTTTTCTCATCTAAACATCTATTCCATGCATGGATTAATGACTGAATCTTTTCATGTCAAGCCATTGCTAGGCGATAAATCATTTTATATTTTAAGCAGTAAGTGATTTCATTTATCTCTTATCAAGGCATCCAGATAGTTGCCTAAATTGGTAAGACAAACCCAAGAAAAACAAAGGCTGGATAGTCCTGTTAACATTTTACTTCTGCAATTATTTTCAGGCACCTTGTTCAATGGTCTCACTACTTTTCAATACTTGCTATCATCCCTGCTTTTACAATCAAAGAATGCTTTGCATAGATTCAGTATTATATGTGATGTCTTTAAAAAAGAGTTTTTAAAAATGTATCCCCATGGTTTAAATTAGTATATAGTCATTTATCAGTTTTGAAAGCTAACGATTTTTTCACAGTCCTTCAGCACATCAGTGGGAAGGAGCTAGTCTTTTGTCACAAATAGCCCACAGTTGAAAGCTCAGACTGGAGTGTAACACATTATCATGCCCACCCAGGTACAACGTCTTACGGCTTTGCTATTTGTTTTTCTTTTGTGTCATAACACTTTTGTGAGGCAGCCAATATGAAATGCAGAAAGTCCAAGCTGATGATAACTTTGCAATTCCCATTGCAGGACTTTGAATTCTACTGGATTAAAGCTACACTCAGACACCAACGGTGTATGCAAAAAGTGGAATTTTGCCTCAGTACCAACTCAGGATGGAGTAGGTATCCTGCAGAGCTGGACTGAAGAATTTAAACTCCCACCATAGATTTAAGGCGTGTTCAACCAAAGGATAAACTCAGCGGAGATGAGTCACCCAATTCACAGAGGTATCCCAGGACCGTGTGGTGAATGCTATCTGACCCACCAGAGATCCGAGCCACAGAAGACTCCGAGAGCTAAGCAGTAGTTTGATCTGAGCTTTAGCTCCTCAGGCCAGAAGCACAGTTTAACTCTGGCCTAGCTAAAAGCACAAATGTCTGAACAGGATGCTTTGTACAAAAAGCTTGAATCTAAAGAGTTTCTTAGATTTCTGGCCTCATGTTATTTAAGAATATTTAACAAAGGACAGTTAATTTGAAAGTTCTAACACCTACTTTTTAAAAGCAAAGGTTGCAGTGTGGATGTGCAGCAGCCATTTTATTGTATACTACTGGGAATACAAACATTAACATTCATCTCTAATCCTATGAAACTAGTTTCATCCTCCGGAAAATAACCCAATAAGCATGAATGGATGTTCCCTAAAAAGGTTTCAGAGGTATTCATTTCATGAACTTGACAAAGAGTTTAATTGACCTCTCAAGAAGGCAATTACAAGGTCAGGTGAAAATGGAAACTTGAACCACTGAGAGGGAGGTAATAGCTCCCAAGAACTCTGTGAAACGGATTCTGGATTCCAGTGACATTATGCCAGAGGATGTTTCATAGAAGTTATAGTTAAAACAGACACTTTCAGAGCAATTGTTGTTAAGACTGCTCCACGTTTGTTGAGGGTGATAAACTATTTAAAAAGAGAATTAGAGAAAATAATTTATCTGCTTTAAGATACGTCATAAACCCAAACTCAATCATCTTATGATTTTCTTAAAATATTTTAGTTACCTTATTTTTACTTACCAATCTATAGTGAACTGTTTTAATTTAGAAAAGGAAAATAAAATCACCTTCCAGAGACAGTCACTAATAGCATTTTCTTCTTAAACACACACAACACAAAAATCATAATGTGAAGTGTTTTGAGTTTTTTGAATATTTTTATCATAAGATATTATTAAATAGTCTTCTGTAGTATAATCTCAATAGTTTTTATTACTTTGTTCTATTTACTCACCATTATAATTTATTTAATTACTTATCATTGGATATTTATACTGCTTGTAGTTTTTCAGGATTAATAAGACATTACTATATCATACATCCCTTTAGCCTTAATTAGGAAAATGTTTGAAAGTAGAATTTCTGGATCAAGGGACACACAAAAGTAAAAACCATCTGATGCTTGTTGCTAAATTACTCTCTGGAAGGCTCCATACTATTCTATGCATGTTTTAACTTTAAAAGAAAAAGCAAGAAAATTCCAGTTAGTGACAAAAATAATCTAGTTTTCTTACATGAAAATTCTGATATTGATATAAGACTGAGGAGAGCAGTATTCATACCTGTTAATAGATCAATTTGTGAACAATGTACTGAATGAAAGAAAGGTGCCAGTTTTGCTTTTGTTTTTGTTTTCTCTCTCATCTTTTCCTTAATGAGAGAATTTCCTTAATGAGAGAATTTCCCTTATCAGAGAGACAAATACCTAAAGCTAAATCTCCTACAAATCCTCTTGCTGATTCTTAGGAGCACAAGAAATTAATGATCTGTGTGTGGGAGCATATGTGTTAATTAGCAAAAAAAAAGTGGAATAATAATAATAAGGAAAGAGGTATTTAATAAGAGATCCAGAGGAGAAAAATAAGAGTGGTTGCATATTTCCTTATATTGGGCATTGAGATGCAGACCTTTGATCAGAAAGAAAGATCAACATTTGAGGAAGGATTTTAGAAAACTGCTTACTGTCATTGACTTGATTTTTGTTCATTAGTCAAATAATATGGTTAAAAAATAAAAATAGAAGAAACCAAAGAACTCGTGAGTAAAGAACTTCCTAGGTGACTGCAGATCAAGAGATCCTTTTGCTAGTGCACTTTTGTGAAGACGACGTGTGGTTAAAGATCTAGGTGCGTTCAAGTAGAGAGGCAAATATGTTTGTGTGTAGGGATTGGGGTAAAAGATAGATGTATGGGACTTACGTGCTTTAATTGCAGAAAAAAAAAGCAAGAAAATAAACAAAAATACTTTAAATGAACTCTTCCTGTGTTACAGAAATTTTGTAAGTGAATCCATTTAGTAATTCTCAGTGTATCATAAACTATCCTAATAGTTGGTGAATAAGGTCAAGTAGAATGATAATTTTTAAAATTATCTTACATACATTTCTAAGTTCCTTAATCAAAAAGCTTACTCCTCTACTATATCCATGTTATATCATTTTTTTCATTGCCAATTTCTTTTATATCAGGGATTGAACACAAGGCCAACATACTGAGCTACGTCCTTGGCCCCCTTTACAATTTTAAGTTGCCCAGATTGAACTTAAACTTGTGACCTTCCTGCCTCAGCTTCCTGGGGGTGCTAGAATTACAGGTTTGTGCCACCATGCCTGACTTGTCACAAATTTTTACTGTGATTTTAAAGATAAAAGAAAGATAAACAATTTCAGAAATAATGTTGTGAGTCTGGATACAGGTAATTGACATTTACTGTATTAAAAGATACTTTAGAATATGAATATACCTCAAATCTCCACAAACAATCCTTTTACTCTTAATTTAACAAATATTGACTAAGAATTAACTGTATGCCAGGCATAATGGCATACATTCAAGAGTAGACAAACAAATAGACGTGAGTTGAAATACAGCATGGTAAGCTGTATCTGCTCCCTTGTAAACCACTACCCTTGATGAACTTACAAAACAATCGTAACGCAGATCTCCTATCTGTGGAGAAATAATGCTAAGAGCAGTGAAAATTGATGATGGCCAAGACTGGAAACCAAGAGAGGATAGATTTTTTTCTTCTGATCATCTGAGGCAAAGAGTTATCTGAAACTCAGAGTTCTCCAAAGATAAGCGGCTGTGTTAGTAAGATGGTCTCTAGAGCCAATGGTTTGCAAGAGAGCAGATTTAATACAGGATATTTACAACTTACAACATTCACACACAAGCCAAATGCAGGAAGAGTGCCGAATGTCTATCTACATGCTGGAGACCCGAAAAATCTAATCAAGGGCTGGGAGCCCACCACAATATCCTGTGTACCTCGTCCCTACACTAAAAGGCTGAAGAAATCTATACTGGAGTCACGGTGATGAAGCTCACGGTGATGAAGACCAAAGCTCCCTGAAGCAAACAGCAGCCATTCCCAATGACAGCAAGGCCCTGAACAGCCAAGTTCCCTTCATTCCCTTTGGGAGAATCAGACTCAAGAGAGCTTCTCCTGGGAAACAGCCGGCCTGTCTTCTGCTCCTGTTCTTTATGTTGTGTTGGCAATAATCTTCAGGTGGAGCTTCTGCTCCCAGAACCACACAACTCAGTCCAGCTGGGTGTTCCTGAGCAGGCTGACCAGTCAGTCTACCACAGCTGCACTCCCTAGGACGCCTACTCATGTACTCTGCTTTTGTTTGGAAAGGTGCAGCTAATTCTGCACGTGTGTGGAAGGTGCTGCAGCATCCTGGATCACACTGACACAGCCAAAGGGCAGGTGAGGTAGTTACATTCAGATATTCTATTTTCTCAAGAACCAGTGAGCATACAACTCTAAAGATGATAATTTAGTCCACCTAATTCCATGAAAACCAAAAATATTTTCAACCCTGCAACAGTTCAGCAAGATAGTAAGATCTTTTCCAGTACCTAAAATCTCTTTGAAAATGCATTTGAGAATAAAATTTCTTCAATGTGAGTGAAGAAAGAATTGACTATTAAAATCACTTTGAAATAAAGTAAGTAGAAATTACAGTTAAAGGTTTTGAATAGAAAATAAATGTCAGAAAACATAACTCAGAAATAACAATATGACTAATGAAAACAGGTTGATAGATGACAAGGAAAAGAGACGTGAACTTAACTATTGGTTGACACATCTTTCACAGTTGGAAGGCATTAAAAAATATTGTCTCAAGGTAACAGCTCAAGAAATAAATATTAGAATATTTTGTTTAAAATATGAGTAGAAAGTAAAAAAATAAAAAAATACAACCAGCAAAATAATATAACCATTTCAGTAGGCCATGACAAATCATATATTCTTTATTTTTATGATTTAAATGAATAGATGGTGCCTTAAGGTGATAAATCAAGGAATGAGAACTTGAATAAATTATTTCAATTTGTAAAGGTTACAATGCACTTGGAGAAAAGCAAGTTTCTGAACTATTAGAAGAAAAACATGGACACGCAAAAGTAAACAAAACACATTTCAGAGAGAAAACGACTAAAATCTAAAGGAGTATTAAAAGCAGAAGGCATACAAATTAGCAGAGAAAATCAAGCATATAAGCCCTATACAGATACAAATAATATAAATTTAAAATGTAAATATAAATAGTATACCAATAATTTAAATAGCATACAGATAAAATTCAATTATGTTTGATTTATAAAATAGCTATCAACAATAAAGTGACTCTGAAATGTTACAAATTAAGGGATGAGAAAAACTATCAGGAAAATATTACAAAAAATGAAAATTCTGGTGTCAACATCAGATAGTGCCAAACTTAAAGTAGCTAAATTAAAAGACAAGAAAGACAATTTCTATGAATAAAAGGTTCAATAAACTATTTATCAGAATATAGCATCAGAATTCATAAACCAAAATAAGAAGTACAAGAAGGAAAGGGGGAAACACAATAGTAGTAGTACATTTTAACTCTTATAGACGAATAGACAAGGATAGAAAGGACATAAAGAATTTAATTAAGAAGACCCACTGAACTTCATACTGCAAAAGCAGAAAATATAGCTTGCATTCTACACCCTTGTTATATTTTATAAAACTATAGCCGCCTACAAAGTGGTTATATACTTACAAAGTGGCTTACAAAATACAGATAGTATACATACGTATTTCTAAATGCTCAAATTCCTCTATTGTTCTTATAAAATGCATCAATTTAGGCCAGAGTCCATGTTTTATTTACCAGATTGCAAAAGGTCATCATATTTTGTAGTACACAACATTGTTAAAGGTATGGGGAAAACAGAATATCATGTTTTTGATGGAAATAAAATTGAATGAACTCTCTGAAAATGTGGTTTAGATATATAAACCAAAATTAAAAGTCATGTTCTTTCTAATCTAGGAATTTTATTTTACAAATCCAACATACAGTTATATACAAATATAAATGAAAGTAGGATGTTTATTGAGTTCCTGTTTGTAACAAAAGCAACTAGTAACTGGTTGGGGGTCTAGCTCAGTGGTTAGAGTCCTTGCCTAGCAAGCATGAGACCCTGAGTTCGATCCTCAGCACCAAGAAAAAAAAAAAAATAGCAACTGGTAACTATCCAAATGTCTGTTCATAAGAGACCAATTAAATAAATATGTCATATTCACCAAAAGGAATGCCACGCCATTATTCAGAAGGAAGAGGGAGACCACAGGCTCATGTGAAAACTTTGTAAAATAAATTATTAAAGTAAAATAAACAATGCTCAGAATAGTTTTTGTATCATGCCACCAGGTAATGTAGTCCCCCTCACCTACTTAGAGATCTCATTCCTTGTGTTCAAGTTAGCCTTATCTAGTACCAAAATGCTATGTCACAATGCCATTCACGACACTTCATCTCATCAGGTAGACATTGTATAATCTTGCATCATTACAAGAAGAGTATAGATACAGAGTACAAGATTTTTTGGGAGAAAGAGAGAAAGAGAGAGGATATTGACATAAATTTGGTTTTTTTGTTTTGTTTTGTTTTGTTTGTTTGTTGTACTGGGGATTGAACCTGGAGGCCCTGGCTACATTCTCAGCCCTTTTTATTTGTTTTTATTTTGAGATAGTGTCTTGCTAAGTTGTGCAGACTGGTCTCAAAATTGTTATCTTCCTGCTTTTCCTTCCCAAGTAGCTGGGACCACAGCCATGTGTCACCGTGCAGCCTTCACATTATTTTTATTACAGTATATTTTTGTGTAATCATTCTACTTTATTATTATTTACTGTTGTTAGTCTTTCCTTCTTTCTAATTTATCACGGGTATGTAAGTGTAGGAACAAACATAGCATATATAAGGTTTGGTACTATCTGTGGTTCCAGGCAGCCATCACGGGTCTTGGAATATATCTCCCATGGATAAGGGGAGACTTGCATATAATCATTTATATATGCAGAGAAAACTTCTTGAATAACATTCACCCAAAAAACAATGATTGGACAAAATGGCGGCAATTAGTACCAGCAATTCAGTTTCTCCAGGACAGCGTCTACAACCTGGAAAACAATAGCTTGGAGAGGAACCAAAGTGAAAGAAGGGTACATGGAAACCATGAGGGAACTCACAGAGGAGAAAAAAATAGGATTAAGTGATACAGAAGGGGTGGACAACATCACAGAAGAGAGACTAAAGGACTGCCTACAGAAGCTGGTTAGCCTCTAGCCAGGAGGCAAAATGAAACTGAGGCAGGAGAGAGGCGTGGCTAAAACTGGCTAGGAAAGTACTCCTGACCTGTTGATTACAAAATCCCAAACAGTTGTGACTTCTCTGAGAATGGCCTAGACCAGACGTCAGCCTGAGGCACGAGATTCCAATACTGCCCCTCTGGACCCAGATGTAGAAATTCTCATGGGTTTCCTCAAGATTTAGACCATATAACATAAAGGAAGCCATGAGGAGCCAGTGCTATCATATCTTTCCATGATGGCCCACACCCCATCTCTCAGACCTGGTATGTATTTTTATTTATTCATTTTTTTTTAACTTTTTCTTTCTTTGGCCTAAGCTTACTCTGCAGAGCCAGCTTCTACCAATCTGTATTTTGCATTTTTAAATAAACTTTGTCACCACTTTTGGCTTATTTTGTTCAATTCTTGTTTGAGGCAGGAAGGACATGAGCTCTAACTCCAGAAGGAGGGATGAGCAATCCAGAACCTGGTAACATTTATTTGGAATATGACTGCCCAATAACTAACCATTTTTCTGCTCACAGAGAACCAGAGAGCTGCACTGGGACCAGAAGAATCCTTTTGGTGAGAAAGGAACTCCCCTACATTGTTAGTGGAAATGTAAACTAATACGACCATTATGGAAATCAGTATGGAGATTTCCCAAAGAACTGAAATTAGAAACTGTATATGACCCAACTATCCCCCTGCTAGGGTATCTTCCTCAAAGAATTTAAATCATAATACTACAGTGATACATGCACACCGATGTTTATAGCAGCACAATTTATAATAGCCAGATCCTGGAACCAGCCTGTGTATCCATCAACAACAACCAGATAAGGAAAATGTGGTATATATATACAATGGAACACTACTCAACTATAAAGAATGACACATTTGAGATATTTGTAGGAAAATGAATGCCCCTAGAAAATATAACATTGAGTGAAATAAACCAGACACTTAAGTTTAGAAACTGTATAGTATCTCATTTGAGTCAGGCAAAGTACAAACAAAGAATATGATAATAGATAGATAGAAAGGGACAAGAGGACAGCTCTCCTGCAGTAGGGAAGTGGTCCCAGGGAAGAGGGTGAGGGATGAGGAGGAGGGTAAGGAGAAATGAGAGAATAAAGATATGCCATGTACAGTAATCTAATAACCCCAATGAATGTAAACACTATATGTCATAACACGAGCTAAGACAAATAATATCAATAAGTACAAAAAACACAATAGAGAAATCTGACAAGGAGGGAGAAGAGGAGGGAAAGGAGAAGGGGATTTAAAACGAAAAAAACCAAGTTGTAATATGTACACATAACCACTCCTCAAGATGATTGCAAACTGCATTAATTGCAAACATGTACTAATAAAATTTTAAAAATTATTTGAAAAAACAATGATAGTTATTTCTAGTGGGGAAAAAAGTCATTCTAGAGTGGGAATGAGAAGTTGCTTTTCACTGTAATTGTGTCTCTACTGATTTTTGTTAACCATGTACAGATATATGGTTTGCAAATTTTTTGTTTGTTTATTTGTTTGTTTTTGTGCTGGGGATTGAACTCGGGGCCTTGTGCTTGCTAGGCAAGTGCTCTAACCACTAAGCTAAATCCCCAATCCCTGCAAATGTTTTAAAAGTACAAAAAGTGTATGCAAGAGATATCATGTGTGCCCATGAGAAGCTTACAGAATAATGGAATACACAATTGTTTATATCAAAATTACAGCACAGAATGATAAAATAGATTTGTGCAGATGAAGTGTAGAGGAAGTGCTTCACACAATAGCTATTTTCTTATTCATGTGAAAGAAAGTAGTACATAATGGTGCCCTCTTTTTTTTCCTGTTATTAGCATCCAAATTTTTTTGGAAAGTGAACCTCATTGACTAAACGTCAGATTCGAGTGTGCCTAAAGCTGACAGATTCTCATGAAAGAAAGCATATGCAAATGAAAACCCAAGAGAAATTGTTTCTAAATAGAATACACCATTCTCGTTTGGGGAAGAACTGTTCTCTAATACAGTCTTCTCGTGGTTTTCCCTCATTCTCTCTTTTATTTCTACTCAACTTTCATTCAGCCTTGAGAATCAGATTCATAGTTATCAATTATTCCAGTAAGTTCTGTGAGTGAAGTCACAAAGTAGGTTTGCAGCTTAAGAGAATTCTCCTGTCTGGGGTGATGGTCTGGCCTGGTATCTCTGCATCATCTGTGGTCTCAGATTTGCTGCTCCTGGGACACAATGGTGACTGGGCCATGGCAGCCAAGCTGAAGGCCACTTGCACAGTGTGACATGCTTCCTTGCTTTGTGCATGTCCAGTGGCTTTGATGATGTGATCATCAAATAGTCCATTGTTAAAAACAAGAGCCACTTCATCTTGACATGGACAAAGGGGGTGAATTACTGAAAAGCCTGAAGGAGTTAAGTTTCTCACAATAAATAAACAGTCTGGGAAACATGGGCAGCAATATAATCCCTTAGAAACACGTTGATCTTTTGGTTTCTATGCATTGTCTGCTAGAATTCTGAATTCTACGCTTCTGGTAGAAAAAAATAATGGAATGTTTAGATGTATGGAACTAAGTTTATTATAAGAGTGAAGTACTGTATTAGTAGGTTTCCATTTGACAGATTTCCCTGAAAAGCTTCAGAAAATCTCATGTTGAATTTTGACACCTTTAACTCTATACTTCAACTTCATCAGATTCTTACACTTTTGCAAAAAGCGATTCCATTTTGATCTAATCTAATCTAATCTTGATTAGATTTTATGTCTTTCCTATGGTTCATTACTCCTTTTCTGTTTTGCATTCTTTCATTTAGTAGGACTAGAAACATTTGAAAATGAACTTAATTTCTGTGTTTAGGATTTATTGCTAATTAATGTGGTCAAAATGAATAGGAAAAATTCAACTGTCTCTTAAATGGGTTCTCTGCTAGATGCGTTTTAAGTTTTTAGTTGGTAAGAATAAAAAATATCTATGCAGATGATTCATACATTTCATTGTTAGTTAACAATCAGTTGCAACAAAAACCAAGAGAGAAAGGAAAAGAAAATAGCTAAGATAAATAAGAATTCACTAAATCTTCTGAAGGAAGATCTGAATTATATCAACACTAAATTCTACATTTCCAAAAAGATACTCACTTAAATAAAGGTTATAAAATGGCAATTGAGACATAACTTTTCATTATTCTACACTTTATGCCTGTCAATGATCTTTTCTACTATCCTATTAAAAAGCTTCTATTTCAATACAAACCTATTCCTCTGTAAGCATGACAAAGCAGATAGTTTAGCTGGCATTAACAAAACAAGTTGTAAAATTATATTTTCCTTTCAATTACTAAGAGCATGTTTTAAAGCAACAGTACAAAAATTGCAGCCTAACCTACATTAAAAAAGATAAATTTTAACTTTATTCATGTAAAGAATTTAGTTTAATACAATAGTTGAACAAGTTCTCAGATTTCTTTTCTTTTGAGTTGTGAGGAAATTGCAATTTTATTTACACTTGAAAGTCTCCTGCTATTTGTGTTGTAGTCTGCAAATGGCTTACACTTGGATTTTGTGTGGGTTCCTGGTAGGAGGAGGTGGGGGTGGGGGACCCTCATCACAGAGAAAAGAATAATTCAAATCTTTCCAGGTCTCATAATTTTGCCTTTGCTTCTAAAAAAAAAAAATCATCTCTGATGGAGTGTTATGTGCTTTATATCCTGACATCTTCCACCTGCTGCTTCTTGGTGTGAGGAGAGAAATGCACCACTTGGACCTGCAGAGGAAGATGGTGGAAGCTGCACAATGAGGCTTCCATTTTCCAGTGACACTGTCCCAATTCCCAGGAGCCTCCAAGATGCACCCAAGACTCCTCAGGACATGGTTCTGTGGCAGACGGGATGTGAGGGAAGCCCACTCTGCCCTGGGTACCCAGGAAGGCTCTAAGTTCTAAAGCAAAGGGCGCCTGGTGAGGGGCCAGGCTGGGCTCCCAGCTGGGGCCACAGTGAGCCGGCACAGTCAGAGGTTGCCGGGGAGGCATGTGGGACCCCAGCCCCCAAAGAGATCAGATGACACGGGCAGACAGACTGGTTTCAGTGTAACCAGGAAGGCTTCGGAACATAACAATGGCTGCTGTTTTGGCATCAAAGATGTGCCACTGTCAAAGCCACAATGACTGAGAGTGGCACTGACATGCTGCAGCCAGACAGAGTGGGCAGCCAACACGTGTGCGAAGAAACTATGATGCTCTGCAAATGGTGCAGCCTGCAGCTCATCTTCACATGAAGATCTGGGTCTGGCAGGAGAGCCTGTCTGCAGAAACTCCAAGGCACTTACAGAGCATATTTTTGCATCCACTCTTGTGCTAGTCTGTTGTGCTTTTCTCTTGTAGATGTGGGCTATTTCTGGCACCAGAGATTCATCAGGGTTGGGGTCGCAGAGCAGAGAGCAGATGGACAAGAGAACTTTGGACACGGTCAGCGCTTGGAGACCACTGTGACCACAGGATGTCCAGGCAGATGCTGCCATTGCCGTTGATATTGGGGTGATAGATTTTAGTTGTGAAAGCAACCTTTGGGGGCTTGAACGGGTAATCTGTGGGAAAGTGGATGGTCAGGAAGAAAACGCCTCTTTGGTAAGGGCTGTAGTTCGGGCCCATGCTGGTGGCCTGCCAGTGGAAGAAATCATCACCCACAGGTCCTGTGGAGCACTGGGCAGGAGGATCCCGCTGCAAGTCAGTCAGTTCCTTCTGGGTCCACTTCAGGGCCATCCTCCCCTTTCTCAGGACCTGGAGGCCCAGCAGGGCTGCCCCAGGTGGCCCACTGCCGGCTCGGCCGCCAGGTTCTCAAATTTTAAGCCCTCTTTCTCAGTAAAAATGATTTTACGTTGATGTTGAAGTGCTGTTTTATTTGAGAAATTTTATTCATCTTGTTTACTAATGCTGTCTGTATTATACACCATGTGAATTTTCTGAAACCAATTAATGTTACAGACTGGCTTTCCCTTGCCAACCTGTGCGCTATTTCCTTTGACCATGGACGGTAGTCTTCATAAAATAAAAGTAGTTTAATATTGACTTCAGTAAAACACATTAAGACAAATCATCCCCAAATGACATCAGGCTTTCCAAAGTCAAACAGACATTAATTTCAGATCATCTTCCATTCGTGATTATCAGTACCACTTCTCCTTCCATTAATTAATACAGGTCATGAGAGCTGAATCTGCTTTCTCTTAAATATTTGAAGATAATTTAATGGTTTACATATGATTTTTTGCTGAGTTTACTTCTTCTTTGCTCCTATCCAGCCATTGGTCTACACTGGTTGACAGATGTTTAACTTGAGTTTCTTATCTTCCTGCTCTAAGAAGCCTGTTCAGCTTAGTATTGTATTTCCAACACCTGAACCCTCTGTTCTTGGCCCTCTGCAAGTTCTTGGCCCTTTGCATCTATTGGTTCTGCTTCTGCAAATTCAACTAATTGCTGATCAAAAATATTTGGAAAAAAATTGTGACCCTACCAAATATGCACAGAGTTTTTTTCTTATCATTATTCTCTAGACAACACAGTCAAAGCACGACAGCCAACAAAAAGTGCCAAAATGATGGTAAAGAGAAAGTCCCAGGACAATATCATAGTAGTACATTTATATCTGCTCTTAAAGAGGGTCTAAAATTAAAAAAAAAAAATTGGGGGGTTGGGATTTAGCTCAAGTGGTAGAGTGCTTACCTAGCAAGCACAAGGCCCTGAGTTTGATCCCCAGCACCACCCCAAATTAAAAATTAATATTAAAATGCTTTTTGGAGGCATGTAGCTATTCATTAGAAGAAAAAGCTCAAAGTGTTCAAAGAAATTGTTTCTAAGGAGTGGGTTTTAATATTAGGAAGGCTAAGCCAGGCACAATGGCACATTCCTATAATCCCAGCATTCTAGAAGGCTGAGGCAGGAGGTTAGCAAGTTTCAGCCCAGCCTGGGCCATTTAGGGACTTAGTAAGACCATTTCAAATTTTTAAAAAAGTTTAAAAGTGGATGGGGACTTAACTCAGTGTGAAGACCCTGGGTCCAATACCTCAAAATCATCATCGTCATCTCATCATCATCAGTATCATCATCATCATCATCATCACCATCATCAGAGCCATAGTTCTGAATTCTTAGTCCACAACAAGGTAGATTAACACTATACTAAAAAATGGAGAGAATTTCATAGAAAAGTGGACAATGTTAAAAGCTGGAAACAGTATAATGTATTTTAAGATGTATTTAACAATCTTGAGCTAGCATATGTGTGTGTGTGCATGTGTGTGTGTGTAAGACACAAGGCAGATGTAAATATAGATAGAAAAGTATAAATATATTTGTTTGGGTCTATATATGGTGTATTAAAGTTTTAAGCTTGTTGTAAAGAACATGGTGAAACCCATCTTTCAACTTCTGAGGACTTTGCTCCTGAATAAAAGCTTCAGGAGTTTTATAGTCCTTCTAGTTACTTTCAGGTAATGAAGATCCGGCCCAGTCCAATAAAAACAACTCTGCACACCCATCCAGTTTAAATGATTTTTCTTCCCCAGTTCAAATAACATGAGTTCAAAAGCTTACACTGAGGAAGCAGGATGTGTCAGTTTCTTTCCTCTTCTTTTGTACAGTCCCTTCTTCTCCTAGTATGTTTTCTGCCAGGAGGGAGAGGAGAAAGGGCATAAAAAGTGGATAAAGAAGAAAAGAACAATTTTCAAGGCTCACAGGGTTACAATGTGTTATGGTGTTTTGTTTTGTAGTCACCCCCCAAAATTCTAGTTTTTTCTTTTAAGAGGCATTTCTTGAAATTTTTTAGAGACCTCTTACTGTTGCTTTTGTGGACAGCACAATTTTTTGGTTTAACTTTTCAAAACTTCTAAAATAACTTCTTATTATTTGTATAGTTAAAATGAATTATTCCCTAAACACTGTGGTAAATAATAAATAATTCCTTAAAAGCAATTTGTTCTTTTTAATCAGGTAGAAGACACATGAATGTAATTTACTGCCTTTCCATTTATTTTTGAAAGAAAGAAAGAAGAAAAAGAGAAAGAGAAATAAAGAAAGCTCTAAAAATTCTTTAAAAAATGAAGAGCTGGCAATCAAAAGAAAATGGTAAAAACTCAGAAAGGAAAAAGCAAAAATAAGCTTTGTACTCCCTCTACTGGACAGAAGAGAAAATTCTCAGAGACAATAAAAACAATTTCAATTTAATAGTAAACCTACAACACAAAATGTCAAAAAATTCTCTGACGTATTAATGACTGCTGCCTGCTTTAGGCGTATTACAGTGGTGAAAAATTGAACATACACAAATGTTGCCCCTGGAGTGCCCTGAACTTCCTACCAACATAACTGATCAGAGAGGTATGTTAGCTCTTCTCCCCAGAGATGTTTACAAAACATCCTTGTTTCTTAGAATGGCTAAGAAACAGTTAAGCATGGCTGCAGGATTCAAAGAAGAACTGAAAACCAAGGCAGAGTCTACAGACATGTGGAAATTTATCTCAGGTGGCTGGATACGTTTACAGATTGAGCACAACTTCTTCAAGGAAGAAGCTTCGTTCAAAACCTAAGTCCAGATGGCAGGTAAGTGGTTTAAATGGGCCACATCAAGCAGGAAGATTGAGCTGAGTTGAAGTTGGGGGATAGGGAACCGAGTTCCTGGCTGGTCGGCTTTTTGAGACATTCACCAGGCCTGATGAGATGACAGGTTGATGTCATTGCCACTTAGGTACCCACATGTTCGGTGTCCCTTCTTTTAAATGACACAGGTGAAAGGGTGCACCATTCATTGGTCTGGCATGTCCAACAAGTTCACAGGCGCTTTTCTCTCATATAACTTAGATATGTCATGTGTTCATGTGTTGCTGATTTAATTTGATAATATTATAGGTGGCAATTTTTCATTAACGAGATTTATCAGTTTGTCTCTCATGATTATGCTGTGCAGCCATGAGGTTGTTTGTTCATTTTGTTTGTTCACTGGTACGTCCAATATCTAGTGTTTATCTATTTTGCACAGACAAGTTACCAAGTCATTCTGCCTCAGCATTTGCACTCAAATGGAGAAAACTGCTGTTTTATGAAATAGCATCACTCAAGGCAAAACGTCCAGCCTGAAAGTACAAAACAGCTACTGTTTTGTACAACATTGAGTAACTCACAGCAGGACACAGCTCACTCTCTACATGTTGTTATGGTGGTCTGTGATCAGTGGTCTTTGATGTTACTACTATAATTGGTTTTGGGCACCATGAAACTTGCCCATGTAACACAGTGCACCGATTGATAAATTTGTGAGCACAGATTGCTCCAACTGGCCATTTCTCCCTGTCGCTCCTTCACTTCCAGCTCCCTTATCCTTTGAGCACAGGAATATTGAAATTAGGCAACTTAATAACCCTACAATGCCCCTAACTCTTCAAGAGAAAGAAGAGTGGCAATTCTCTCATTTTAAATCAAAAGCTAGAAATGATTAACCTTAATGGGAAATTGCCACGCTTAACCAAACACTTGCCCTTTTGTACCAGTTAGCCAAGGTCATGAATGCGAAGGAAAAGTTCTTGAAGGAAATAAAATGTGCATTTTGTGAACACACAAATGATAAGAAAGTGAAACATCCTGGATGCTGATAGGGATAAGTTTTAGTGTATGGATAGAAGATTAAACCAGTCATTTTTCCTTGTGCCAAAGCCTAACCCAGAGCAAGGGCCTAACTCTTTTCAATTCTTTGAAAGGTGAGAGAGGTAAGGAGGCAACAGAAGAAAAGTTCAAAGTGGACAGAGATTAATTCCTGAGATTTAAGGGAAGAAACCCTCTCCAAAACTTAAAACGTGTGAGGTAAAGCAGCAAGTGTTGATGTAGAAGCTGTAGTCAGCTATCCAGATCTTGCTAAGACACCCAGTGAAGGTGACGACACTATGCATGAGAAAATCCTAAGGCCGAACCCATTCTCTGTGGTCTATAAAAGGAACAACAAAGTCTAATGACAGCACATCCCTTTACAACACAGTTTACTAATGTTTCAAGCCCATTGAGAACTACCGCTCAGAAGAAAAGATTCATTTCAAAATGCTACTACTGCTCATTGACAACTCACCTGGTCACTGATCAGCTCTGATGAAGATGTACAATGAGATCAACGTTCCTGCTATGACTGATAACACAATATCTGTTCTGCATCCCATGGAGCATGCAGCAATTTTGAAGCTTAAATCTTATTATTTATGAAATACATCCCAAATGACTCTAGCTGACACAGATAGTGATTCCTCTGATGGCTTTGGGCAAAATATATTGAAAACCTCTTGCATAAGATTTGTCATTCTAATTACCATTAAGAACATTTATGGTTCAGAAGAAGAGCTCAAAATGTCAACATTAAGAAGAGTTTGGAAGAAGCTGATTCTAATACTCATAGATGACTCAGGGTTTTAAGACTTGAGTGGGGATTGGGGATTTAGCTTAAGTAGTAAAGCACTTGCCTAGCAAGCACAAGGCCCTGAGTTTAATCCCCAGGACACATACACACACACACACACACACACACACACACACACAAGGCTTGAGTTCAAGGATGAACCTCAGATGTGGTAGAAATAGCAAAGGTACTAGAATTAGAAGTAGAACCTAAAAATGTGATTGACTTGCTGCAATCTCATGATAAAGTTTTAATGGATGAGGAGGAGTTGCTTCTTATAGTGAGTAAAGAAAGTGGTTACTTAAAATTGAATCTACTCTAGGAGAAGACATTGTCAAGGTTGATGAAATGATAACAAAAGACTTAGAATAGTACATAAATTTAATTGCTAAGGCAACAGTAGGGTTTGAGAAAAGTCTCCAATTTTGAGAGAAATTGTGGGTAAAATAATATTTAGAAGGATCACATATTATATAGAGATCTTTCAAAAAAGGAAGAGTCCATTGATGGGGCAATCTTCATTTTCGCCATGCTTTAAGAAGCTGCCACCTCATCATTCAGCAACGATTCACCATGATGAGTTAACAGCCATCAACATCAAGGTAAGACCCTCCACCAGCAAAAAGATTGTGACTTTTTGAAGACCTGGATGATAATTAACATTCTGGAGGCAATAGAGTGAGTCCTCAATTCATGAACAAGTTCCATTCTGGGAGAACATTTGTAAGTTGCATTTATTCATTAGTTCAACATAGAGAGTCTTACACACCTTTGACACAAATATACATTGTGAAGTATAAGAAAACTTCACATGCTCCATGACCTTGTCCTTGTTCTTTAGAATTATGCTAGTGGTTGAATGTTTCACGTTATAAGAACAAGCAGCATCTGCCGTCTTTTCACCTTGGTCTAAACTCTCAATTACTTCACTTTCGTTTCCACGGTTGTTTCTTCGTGCTTCCTGGCAGTCTCTTCTACATCGCCCCTGCTTTTCCTCTTGCTTCCAGACATCCCGGACTCTGACTGAGCACTGTGTTACTGTACGCTATCGCACTGCACAATAAGCACACAGCAGCACAACTGTGACAATGTCCAGCCGACAGGGGAGCTATTTCTGCAATTTGTCTGCATCTATGAATGATTGTAATGCGAGGTCCTTTTGTATCTGAGAAAGTTTGCAACTTGAATGTTCATAAGTCAAAGACTTACTGTACAATATTTTAATTAGGATATGTGCATCCTTTAAAAACATGCTATTGCATAGTAGAGACATAACTTTTATAGGCACTGGAAAACCAAAAAATTCATGTGACTTTCTCTAATGTCATATTTGCTTTATTGCAGTTTTCTGGAATTGAATTTAAAATATCTTTAAAGCAGATACCAAATGCCTGTAAAGAGATGGCGAAAGATATGCCACACAAACACTAATCAGAAGAAAGCTGGCATAGCTATATTAATGTTACACAAGGAAGAATTCAGAGCTAGAAATACTAGCAAAGAGGGACATTACATAATGATAAAGGGATCATATATCCAAGAAAACATGGCAATTGCTAACATGTATGAATCTTACAAGACATCGAAAGACATGATTCAAAAACTGATAAATCTTCAAGGATGCCCCAGCATCCCCCCTCCCAAGAAAAAACTTCAAAGAGACATAAGTGAATCCATTATTATAATAATGGATGTTGAGATTTCAACATCCCTCTGTCAGTAATTCAGCAAACAAAATATTTAAGGACATAGTTTAAATGAACAGCATCATCAATCAACTAAATCTAAACTGACATATATAGAATATTTCAACAATAGAATATAGATTTGTCTCAAACTCAATGGAATATTTACCAAGACCACATTCTGGGCTATACAATGCACACTAGCAAATTTAAAAGAATGGGAATTATAGAAAACAAACTCTTTGACTACAATGGAATTAAACTAGAAATCAGTAACAGAAAGATACCTGGAAATACCAAAATGCTTGACATTGAACACTATACTTCATTAACCTTAATGAGAAATTGCCACGCTTAACCAAACACTTGCCCTTTTGTACCAGTTAGACAAGGTCATAAATGCAAAGGAAAAGTTCTTGAACTTTTCCAAGGTCAAAGAAGCCCCAAGAAATATTATAAATATTTTAACTAAATGAAAATTCAATTCATCAAAATTTATGGGATGCAGCAAAGGCAGGGCTCAAAGAGAAATTTGTAGCTTTAAATGCACCTACTAGAAGAGAATAAAACTCTGAAAATCAATAATCTAAGCTTTCAAATTAAAAAAGTAAAAAAGAGTAGCAAGTTAAGTCCTTAGTAATACAAAAAGTAATAAAAATCAGATCAGAAATCAATCAAATTTGAAATATCAATAGAAAAGAATTAATAAACCCAAAAGCTGGGTTTGAAAGGATTGATAAAATGATAAATCACTAGCCAGGAAACTAAGATGTTAGAAAAAGACACAGTATGAATTAATATCAGAAATGAAAGAGAGGTCATCACTAGTGAGTCCACAGATACTAAAAAGATAATAAAGGAATAGTAGGATCAACTCTATGCTCACTAATTTGATAAGCCAGATGAAATGGAACAATACCTTGAAAGACACAAGATATGCCTTAAAATTTTAGTTTTTGAGGTCCAACAAAGAGAAAACAAGCACCCCATTTTAAAAATGGACAAGAATCTGAACATACACATTACCAAGGGAGATGTACAGATGACAAACGCACATATGAAAAATTCTTAGCATCATATGTTATTAGAGAACTGCAAATTAAAACAACAATGAATATCACTATCCTCCTATTAGAATGATAAAAATTCACCATGGAGACACCACCAAATGCTGATGAGCACAGAGTGCAAGGGAAGTCCTGATTCAGGCTATTTGCCATCCAAATGACTCTCACTGTGGAAGATAGTTTGGTGGTTTCCAAACCTAAATGTGCTTTTACAATCCAGAAATCACTAAGATTTCTGACTGATTTTTAAAGAGAAATAAAATCCGGTGACAAAATCAGATCATGGGAGTATTTGGCAGGAGTAGTCTCATCAGTTGTCAGGATCTTTTCTGATCTAAACACTGAAACAATGATATTTAATATTTTAGTTTCATCTTCTTACATCTTTGGCTGCCTGATTTGTTTTTCTAGCCCAAAACCAGCAGTAGTGATTAAATACGTAAGGAATTTGTGTTTTCCTTCCCACAAGCACTGTTACTTTTCCCACAGTGGGAAACTTATCAGTCCTAACTTCTTATTTGTTTTGAATCTATAAACCTTACAACAGAGCTTAGCACTCTCTCTACCGTACCTTCTGGGAGAAATTCCTGGTTCTGTGGGGTTTTATCTTGCCCATATCTAGACAGAAAGATTCTGGTACTCAAAATGAAGAAGGCCCACATTGCCTCTTAATCCTCAACTACTATGTTTAACTGTACAATAATAAATACTTCATTTTTGTTAAATAGCAGCAGCAGAAACCCGACATTCAGAAGAGGGATTTTGCCTCACTTACTCCTTTCATAGCTTCTAACATCATGAATTCCATTAAGAACATTCCAATGAACATTTTCAAAAGTAAAGTTCATTTTATTTTGCTCCCCCAAATTTAATTGAAAAATATTGCTTCGTATATTTCCTTGTTCCTCTTTGGCCAACATTTCTGAACATAAAAGTCCCAGATTTGACCAGAGCTTTTGTATTTTCCCTGCTCAACCTTTTCCTACGGTGACTTAATTTGGGGCTTATATTAGGCTCTAATTTTGCCTCTCAGATTAGGTCTGAGATACAGAATGGATAACTAAGAAGAGTTATCCAGTAAATCCATAAATCAAGTAACACAGTGTTTGATTTAAAATATAAAAGTAGATAAAATAAAATATATAATCAACTAAAATGGGGTGGTAGTAATCAGGTAAGGGCATGAGTGCATGCTGGTTTCACCTTTTCTGACATCTATATAGATGCTACATAAAGAGTCAAATATATTGTACTACATAGTAGCTATAAAGACAACATTAGAACAAAAACATGAATTCTCCAAATACCTGACAATACATGTGCAAAACATTATACATGATACAATAAAGACAATGAAAAAGAAAAAAAATCAGTAAAACTGAAAATATAATATAAAATATTTCAGAAGTATAGTATGAAATGTACCAGATTAACAGCAAACAACATATCTATCACATAAAGGTAAGTTGATTGACTTATTTTTTAAAGTCTTGGTTGAGTCATGAAGTAAAATTTAATTATATTTTCAAATTCAAAAGATACGCCTAAGGTAAAAGAACTTAAAAAAATTGAAAAGTAAAAGATGAGCAAAGGATTATCAGGCAAATGTGAAGAAAATGATAAAGAGTATAATACACTCTGATTATCTAATCATTATGAATATTTATGAATCAAATAACTTTGTGTCAATATGCTTAAAGCAAATTTATAGGAAACATAAGAGGAAAGAGAAACAGATTACGTATAGGAGATTTTAATGTCCATATCTCAATTCATAACATAGCAAGTACTGGAATGCATAAGTAATATAAGTAATAAAGCACATCTAATTGCTTTGTATGGAATTAAATTTCATGATTTCATATTCTTTTCACATACCCATAAAATGCTGGAGTTAACCAACCATATTTTGGCCACAAATAAAATTTAGTCAAAATTTAAAAATTAGATGATATCAATAAGAAGTGTAAATATTGTAAAAGATGAGTAAGTAAAAGGAAAACAGTTCATTAACTGTTGGAAAGAAGCCAGTTCAATAGTGACAGGATATGAAATTAATGTGATGAAATAAATGTCCTTCCAACATACAGGTAATCAATTAAAATGCAAAAGAAAAAATTCACAGCAGCAAGAAAAACAATAGAATAAGAAAAAGGGAAAAATCACTATTAACATTCTTACATTTTTAACACATTAATCAATATTTATATTTTTAAGATATTAAATGCTATCAGGGTGTATAGAGTCTTAGATAAGAAGACAAAGCATTGTAAAGATATTGATTTCCTCTAATGAAATCTATTTAATAGGATCCCTATAAGTATGTCATATGATTTTTAACATAGATAAAATGATTATAAATGTCTAATAAATTTGACTCAAGAAAAATGTTTAAAAATTCTGTGTGGCAACACATTCAATTCCACAAAATCAAATTTCATCCTACAAAGAGGATTAAAAATAGTAAATACTAGCAGCAAAATATAGCCGCTCTAAGACCTGAAATCAAGATGCCTAGAAAACAGCAACATAGTAAAGAAAAAAAGAAGTAGATTTCTGGGAATCGAGAAAAAATCAGCAAGAAAATAGAAAATACTGAGAAACTGGAGAAACTGAACATTATGCAGAAAAAAAGAACAAAGCGAGACTATTAACCCTGGCTCCTGGGGAGGGGCACATGTCACTACTAACACAAGAGAAACCAGAGTGGGTCAGCAGCTTCAGGGAGAAGTCATAGACTGGGCCTGCACTGACAGCCTCCAGAAAAGACCACCGTTATTGCAAAGTGCAAAATCAGCATGGGGTTTTACTCTGAGAGTAACTCCTTCTTTATATCAGGCTAGAGTTGGAAAAGAAATCCAGTACAGCATTTGCCACTTCTGAGAGTGTTTAACCAAGAGCCATTTTGGGAAGGAGTTAGTCATTTAAGACTGAGCTACAGAATAACTACACTTTAGGTTTCCTGGCACCACCCTACCACAATGACTGGGTGGGAGACTGCCAACCGAGAGAGGGTGCATGCAAGACATAGACCCCCTAAGAAGTTAAAGCTTGGGGCTGGAAGGACAGGGGATCCTGCCTTTCATGGTGAGAAGCCAGACTGGCTGTGTGTTTTTCAGAGAGGGCTAGGTCTGGAGGTGCTAGCACTAAGTCTAGAAGACTACTTGATCCCACCCAACCTCCCCTACCACAGCCCTGCTGCCTACAACAAGTACGGAACCCAGTAGGCTGTTCAGTTTTCCCACTTGCCAACATGATCTTGGATACTCTTTGGCTTGAATAGTTGCCACAACCTTAGGTGTACAGACAGGGGGCCTGTGGAGAGGGGGCACCTCACAAACCCACAGGCTGTAAATATATGTAGAAAAAGCAATGACGTGGGGCACAGAGAGGGACATGGAAATTGGGAATGGCTGTGTGACTAGAGCCACAGGGCAGATACCAGTGACCAGCCATGCCTGGTAGGAAAAGAGGGGAAGCACTCAGCATTTCCACATAAAAACACCAGTGTGGAAACAAAAATAAGACTTAGTAGTGATTTACTACCCCTACCCCATATGTGGTGGTTGCCAATCCTGCAGAACCTGGAAAGAAATCATTCATTCAAAAACACACTAGCTCATAAAGCAGGCTTAAATAAATATGAAAGAAAAAAATTATTCCATGCATATTACCAGATCATAGTACAATGAAACTAGAAACCAAACCACAGAAATTATGCAAATATATAGAGAATAAATAATACAGTCTGGAATAGATCACAGAAATTTTAAAAAATTAGGCAATTCCTATAATAAAATGGCAATGCCAGTACAACATACTAGAACCTAAGGGACACAATAAAAGAGGTCATAAGAGGGAAATTTATAACCGTGAATACCTACCCCGGTAAAACAGAATAAGCCCCCCAAAGTAATCTAAGATCCTAGAAAACAAAAACAATCCAAACCCTTCCTTTTATGAGGAAGAAAATAAAAAAATCAGAGCAATGAATTGAGACTAAAAAACAATAAAAAGAATCAATGAATCAAAGTGTTGGTTCTTCAAAAAATTAAATAAATAGACACTTTGCCAACTTCACCCCTCCCCGGAAAAGCTGTGTATCAATGCAATTAGAAATGAAATAGGTAAAATCACAGAGGTCACAACCATAACCCCAAAGATGATTAGTAATTACTTCAAAACATGTGCTCCAATAACTGGAGAAATCAGAAGAAAAGGATAGAGTCCAGATACATATGAATTACCAAAATTAAAGCATATAAAAACCCTGAATAATCCAATAACAGGGAAAGAAATTGAAACAGTAATATAAAACCTAGGAACTAAGAAAAACCCAGGACCTGATGACTGACCACTGAATTCTACAAGAATTTCAGAGAAGATATAATGCCAATATTCCTCAAACTCTTTAATAAAATCAAAAGGAAATGCATACTCCCAAACTCAGTCCCAGAAGCTATCATCACCTTGATTCCAAAACCAGACAAGGACCCTAAGTCAAAAAAGAAAACTACAAACTAATCTCTTTAAAGAACATAAATGGAAAAGCTCTCAACAAGATACTGGCAAACAGAATATAACAAATCATTTAAAAGGCCTCACACTGTGACCAAGTAGGCTTCATCCTAGGATGTAAAGATGGTTCAAGATATGCAATTCGATAAACAGAAGCAAGGACAAAAATCACGTAATCATGTCTTTGACAAAATCTGACATCTGTTCATGACAGAAACACTGAAGAAAATAGGTATAGAAGGACCTTAGATCAATGTGATAAAAGCCATTTATGACAAACCTGCCAACATCATATTAAGGGAGAAAAGTTGAAAACTTTTCCTCCAAAATCAGCAACAAGATGACGATGTCCACTGTCACCACTCCCATTCAGTATAGTACTAGAAACTTTAGTCAAAGCACTCAGATGAAAGAAAGAAATAAAAGGGAAATATAAAGAGAAAAGGAAGAAGTCAAACTTTCTTTATTCATGGACAATATGATCCTTTACAGAGAAGATGCAAAAAATTCCACTGAAAGACTCCTAGAACTAATAAATTCAGTAATGTAGCAGGATACATAATTGATACAGAAAAATCAATAGTGCTTCTCTGCAGCAATAATGAATTCACCAAGAAAGAATCTAGGAACTAACCTAAGTAAGGAAGCAGCAGGTTTATACAATGAAAACTATAGTAGTCTGATAAAGAAGATCTATGAGGACATCAGAGAACGGAAAGATATCCCCTGTTCCTAGATAGGTAGAACCAATACTGTCAAAATGGCCATATTTCCAAAACTGATATATAGATTTAATGCAATCCCAATCAAAATACCAATGGAATTCTCACAGAACTAGAAAAAACAATCTTAAAATTTATATGGACCCGAGAGAGACCCAGAATAGCAAAAGCAATCCTGGTAACAAAAACAAAGCAGGAGGCATTATTATAACCCCAGATTTCAAGTTATATTACAAAGCTACTGTGATAAAAAACAGCATAGTACTGGCACAAAAATAGACAGATGGACTAATGAACAGAATAGAGGATGCAGAAACAAATCCAGGAACACTCAGCCATCTGGTCTTTGACAAAGATCCCCCCCCCAAAAAAAAACACTGGAGGAAAGATAGCCCCTTTAACAAATGGTGCTGGGAAAACTGGCTATTCATATGCAGAAGATTGACTCTAGACCCATATCTCTCACAATGTACTAAAATAAAATCAAAATGAATCAAAGATCTAAATATTACAACAGAAACACTTAATCTTCTAGAAGATAAAAATAGATAAAACTGTTGAAGACATAGGCATAGGCAAGGACTGTTTGCAAGGAACCCCAGTTACACAAGAAAAAACATTAAGAACCAACAAATTATATCAAATTAAAATGCTTCTACACAGCAAAAGAAACACCCAACAGAGTGAACAGACGACTTTCAGAATGGGAAAAAATTTTTGCCCGCTATTCCTCAGACAAAGGACTAACATCTAGAACATATAAGGCACTCAAAAAATCAGCTCCTCCTAAATATAAAAGATTCAGTAAAAAAATGGGCAACTGATATGAATAGACCCTTCTCAGAAGAAGTACAAATGGATAATAAATACATAAAAAATGTTCAACTTCTCTGGCCATTGAAGAAATGCAAATTAACACAACATTATGAGTCCATGGCAGTCCAGAAAAAATGGCTATCATTAGGAAACCAAATAAGAACAAATGCAGGCAAAGGTGCAGGGGTGAAGGGGAACACTTCCACACTGTTGGTGGGGATGTAAACTAGTATAACCACTATGGAAAGTAGTATGGAGATTCCTCAAAAAACTAGAAATAGAAGTTCTATTCTGCCCAGCTATTACCCTTACAGATAACATTCTAACAGAATTAAAGACATCATATTACAGTGATATATGCGTACCTATGTTTACAGCAGCCCATTCATAATAGCTAAATCTTCAAAGTGACCTATTTGCCCATAAAGAGGTGAATGGATTAAAAAACATGTGATATTTGTATACCAGACAGTACTACTCTGCCATAAAGAAGTATAAATCTGTGTCATTTATCTCATCAAAGAGATAGATCTTTTGCAAATGGCAAGGGACCAAGAAATATGGGGAGGGAGAAGGGAAGAGAGGAAGAGGAAATAAAAAAAAAATGAAAATGTGTTATGTACATGTGCCAACTCTCCCTGATAAATATAATCATTATGTTCTGTAAACATGTACTAATAAAAAAATAAATTTTAAAAAATTAAAAAGCTGAGGGTGTAACCCAGTGGTAGAGCACCCTGAGTTCATGGTAGATTTAAAGGAATTTAAGGGCTAGAAATAATTCTGGCTATAATGGAATTTATATAGGAACACAATCGCCACTGTGCCACTATTCAAGTGTTGATCTAATGGCTGATTACAACTTCCTGGTGGATGCAGCATGTTAATCGGACAATGATTTTAGAAGGAGAAGGAAGAAGGAGAGTCCCCAGAATAAACAAAGTTGCGAGGGATTGGAAATGGTAAAGACAAGCAAAGGAGGGCAATCAAATGAGGGATTAGTTAAGGGGAGGGCTGGAAGTTAAACGTTGAAAGTTGGATAAGACTATTTTGGTTCAATCTCAAATCAAGGCAAAGGGCTTGGACTTCATTCTGTGGCCAAGGTAGAAATCAAATTTTTAAGCAAGGATCATGTAATTAATCTGCTGGTGTTGAGTCAGTAGTTCAGGATGGGGCCGAAATTAGCAGTGGGGATCATAAAGCCATTGATACAGGAGGGGGCAGCATGCTTCCGCAGGCACGGAGTTTTAATGAATGTAGTTGGCGGAGGAGGGAAAGTTGTCGAGAATTATTTCTGATTGTGGTATTGGTTAATAATGATACTATTAATAAAACTGAAAAAGGCAAAATCTGAAAATAATTTCATGGATAAGATGATGAATTTATTTTTCCTTTGACTGTGTTTGAGAAGATGGTGAGCTAGGTAGATGGTTAGAAACTGGAACAAAAAGTTCCAGAGAAAAATTAGAGGGAGAGACACAGAATTTTTGTTAAAACTGTCAGTGTACTTTTTCCTTTCTTTTTTTTTTCTCCTGCCTATGAATAGGGAATGTGCATTGGAAGTGGTAATCTTTCAAACAGTGTACCAAGAGTCTGACCCTTTTTGACTATGTGGTGGGAGTTGGAGAGGCTGGAGTGGGGGAGGGTAGAAAAGGTGGAGGCAGCAGGGACAGGGGCAGATGATGCGTCATGACTGTCGCAAGCAAGACCCTGGGCATTTGTTGACCCCGTGCTGGATCCTGCCTTTCTCCATTACAGGAATGTGATGTTAACCTGGACGTTGGCACTCACAGGTGTGTGGCTTGGGAAAGCAGGATTAAATGAGACAGAGCCAGCCCTTCTTCTTTCCTAAAGGTTCCACTCGTGATATCCATGTGAAATAGTTATTTCTCAAATAAGAAAGCAGCAAGACCTAAAATAAAATAATATATTTCATAAGAGAGAAGTAGGAGTCAGAAAGGAGAACACATTAGTGAATCATCATGGATCCAAGGGAAGAGAGGGTCCTGAAAAGCGAAGGCCTTTGCTCCACAAAAGTAAAGGACATGAACAAACACAGGGAGTAACAAAAGCAGTACAGATCTATCTCCTACTTGCCAGCTGCAAATACTCTTCTCTCAAAAGCTGTATGAAAAGGTAGAGTGTTTTTCATGCATGCCACAAAATTTGCATTCTTTCCTACCATTTGTGCATATTTCTGTGACAGTACCAGCATTTCCATACTCATTTCTGTGTTTTGGATACACGTCTCTTTTAGGAAAGGAATTAGTTTGTGTTATTGTTGGTCCAGGGCCTCCAGCATGAGAGTTTTACTCAATCCATGTTGGTTGTATGAATGTTTTGAAATATTCCCAGGAACTGTGACATATTGAAATTTAAGCTGTAGACAATGCTATATGCCTACGCCTGTAAACTATGCGAAGATAACTCTCATCTCAGATCATATGTTTGAGCTCAATTTAATTGACCTACAGTAATTAAAATGAATTTTGTATGTATGAAGAAAATGAGCTAAATTATCTCTGCAATAACAGTTTTATATGACAGAATTGAAATTAGGCATTTGGAAAGGAGTAACAGCACTGTACAGCATCAGTCACTGGGAAACAGCACGTTCAGAGCAGGCCTCTGCAGGACTTGAATGACATGAGGAAACAGCCAGTATGGAATAGAAGGGAGCAGGTGTAAGGGGCAGAAGACGCGAATGTGCTGGGTGGAGCTGAGAAACAGCAGTGAGGCTGGCGTAGTAGAGCAGAGTGAGTGAGGAAAGAACAGTGGGAGATGAGGGAAGAGAGATGCTGGGGTTGGATCATGTAAGCATGGGCTGTGCCGGCCATATCAACCTCTGCGGAAGAGTGCCATGGAGAGGCAGGCGCGGACGCAGATGAGAAGTGACAAAACTAGTGAAGAACTGCAGGTGAGAGGCGCCAGGTGAAGGTGATAGCACAATGCGGAGGAGGAGCGGTCCAATATAGAATCTGATGTCAAGCGGAGCTGACAGGACTTGCTAATGGACTCAATGTGGAGTGTGAGAGAAAGTGAGGGATCGGGGATGTCTTCAAGGTGTGCTTTTTAATAAATTTATTTTATAATAGTTTTGGAGTCACAGAAAATTTGAGAACACAGTACAGAGTACTCATATATCCCATATCCAGTTTTCCCTATTAATAGCATCTTATGTAAGTATGGTACATTTATTATAAGTAATGAACCAATATTGCTATATTATCAGTATCTAAAGTTCATACTTTTATTCAATTTTATAGTTTTTAACCTAATGTTCTTTTTATGTTCTAGGATTTCATCCAGGGACTGATGAGAGATTGCATAGACAAGTGGATGATGGTCAGAGCATATGTAAAAATAGAATTCTGATCTGCCACCCGTAGTCCCATAGCAATCACCTCAAATGGCCAGAATTTGATTAACAACTTCCTCAATTTTTGTTCTAGCTTCCAACTTATGACCAATTAAAGAAAGTCAAATATATATCCCTAAACCAACTGCACAGGAATTCCTGCCTTTGTCAGCCTACTGACA